>JAUZSX010308831.1:0-12422 GCA_034780655.1 Idiosepius hallami | reverse complement strand
TTACTCAACACACAAATCCAATATAGCAGCAGAACGCCGACTTCACATTAACACGAGCAGAGAAAGATTTTTCACTCCCTGCCGTTGGAAAAAACGACCCACTAATATACCGACTAGTGCCTCCTCATTTGCATAAGAATAAGATTTCGACAATCAATTTCAAGGGCGCTACCATTTATAATTTCTACTTTTATACATTTTAACTAAATCAGAATGGTCACTGAATATAAGTGAAAAAGTAGAAAAGCAAATCTACAAGTTACTCTTCAAAACATCAGCAAAGTCAGCAATTAGCCAAAGATTGTGGTAATAGAAATTCAGCCAACTAAATCCAATTAAGCTTGTTACCATTTGGGGAAAAATAAAAATTAGGAATGATATTCTTTACTATCTATATCCTTCTCCTTTTATGTTCTTCTATGTATTCTTCTCCCCCACCCCCCCTCACAAAAAAAGCCCTGATTTTTAAAAATATTTATTTTGCACAAGTTCTTTTTTATTAAACATGGGCAGAGTGTAATCGGGAAACACAACATGTGCTGACTTTTATTTATTTTTTTCTTTTTTCTTAATGTACTCTTGCACCACCATCAGCATTTTCCTCAGAAGTTTCCACTTCAGATTTAAGCAATGCTCTCCTGATCAAAACCACAGTGTAGTAAGGCAAGTAAATTATTGATCACTTCAACCGGATTTGGCATCTGTTAGGTCTGACGACCGGATCTGTTAGGTTCTTGGAGGGGTAAAGGGTTATAGTGGGTCAATCCACATGATTTTATTTCGCTGTGAATTCAGATGCCATACCTGGTATTTTTATGCTTACCACACCCAACCATTTATTTATGGTGATTTTGAATAATAACTTCCAAACTTGCCTTTTGCTTCACATTTTATTGGCATCTTTCATTGTTTTGTTGTGGCATAGCTAGAGTTAATGTCACTTGGGGCGGTCTGATCAAATTTCCCCCGCAATGACCCCAACACCACCTAATGCTGGATGCAACACTTCTGAAATAGATAAGGAAAGTCTTATAAAACCCCATAAATAAACTTGTGGTGCAACACCTTCTGTCATAAGCTTGATACTCTTTGGTTATTGGGAGAACGGGGTAACTCAGAAGAGCTAATGGTTACCACAAGTCAAATTAGGATAAACCTAGTCAAAATTTTATAAACCCATTTTTTTCTTCAGACTAAAGCTCTCTGATGGCACCATTTAATTACATAATTATAGATGATAAAGTTAATCAATTTTTTTTGGAGTGGAAATAAAGCCAAGGATCACTTTCCAATAAGAAAATTTAAAATCAATCTCTGACTATAGGATCTCATTTCTGAACGGATTAAGAAAAAATTAATGTGTGTCATTTTTTGTCTTTTTTTGAATGACAAATTCAAGTATTTATTCTGTATCTGGGGAGGTCCACTTAGGGCAGTTTATAGACTCTCTGACTTCAGAGTTGTAATATGCGAGTTCAAATTCCAGTCATTGCATTTACATTCTCATTTAGACTAATAGTCTTGAAAAAGGTTTGAATCCCCACATTCCCTCCTGCAATTGATTAAATAGTGCATAATGTATTATTCAAAAAAGTGCATGCAGTTAAAAACAATGTTCATCAAAAATGATTGTTATTGGCATTAATATTACCTAAAATAATGTACTGTAAAAAAAAGAAGAAAGAAAAGCATTTTGCACCTACTAAATTTTACATTTAAAATCTAACATTTTAAGTTCACTTGGTAATCTGACTGTGGCTTTGAAAATCAGAAAAACTTTGCTCTAGTAAGTCTATATAAAACATGGTCGACCTCAAAATACTAAGAATATTTAGTATAACAATGAAGATGAATATAAGTAATTAATTATCAAATCTTATTTCAGAAAGACCATTACAGAAAGGTAGTGTCTATGACTTAGAAGATCAGAATAATAGTTGGAATGATTTAATTAATAATAATTATCAAAGATTTTATTCATGAATTCAGATAAATAAACAAGATGTGTAGGTTACAAAAAAAAATGAGAAGAAATTGTCCAAATAATCAAAATACTTTAAATTATTTGAGAGGAATGGTTGCTTTTCAGCCCTTTTGCAGAACAAGCAAATGGAGAAATTTATCCAGAATATTTTTTTTTTAGTCGGGGACTTGAACCGGTTGTAAGATAGCAATTTGATTGGGTAATGAAATTGACGTCATTATTGTACCATAAATTGAAAATTAAGATGAAAAAATATAGATTTGTGTATTAAATACTTTTTAAATGATTTTTTTAGGGTTAAGGTGTTTTCAATGTTTTCTAATTAATGATTTAAAGTAAAATCAATGTTTATTTCATTAGCCAATCAAATTGCTGTCTTATAACCGGTGCAAGTCCCCAACCAAAAAAAATATTCCTACAAAATTTCTCCATTTGCTTGTTCTGCAAAAGGGCCTGCTTTTCCTCTATTCTTATTTCAAGATATATCACATTCTTGTTTTCTTTTCTCCCAATTACTCAGCAAGTTCTTCATTCAACCAAAAGTGAGAAACCCATTCAAATACAATTTTTATCTTTTCTTTTAACTTTTCTTTTTTTTTCTTTGCCTTCTCTTTATTCTCTTCACTTTCAATCTTTAGGAGTGATCCTTAAACTCTTTCTACAAACTATTTTTATAAATGTTTTTCTTTTCTTTTCTTTTCTTTTCTTTTTCTTTCCTTTATTCTACTCATCTTTTCTTTCTCTCTTCCCCTTTTTTTTAAAATTTCTTCTCTTTCTTTTTTTCTCACCTTTGGTAACTTTGCACAAACTGCTTCTCATTGTTTTACCTTCTTTGTTTTTTTGTTGAAACATACTTCCTATAGAATTTATTAGAAAGAAAAATCTGGTTTCTTTGAAGGTTTTCCCATACTGAAATAATTTGTAAAAAAAAATCTGGTTTTGATCGTACATCCTTAATAGAGAAGGAATCAATTGGATAATCTGGTTTTGTTAAAACATTTTTTCCTACAAAAATAATTTCCAAAAATAATTTGTAGATAATGATTTTGTTAAAACATTTTTCATATATTCTGTAGAAAAATTGTTTTTTGTATAAAGGTTTTTGCTTTATAGAAAAAAAAAATTCTGTAGAAAAATTTAATATTCTTGAAATGACGACACAATTTATTAAAGAAAATCATTTTGTTCTGACTTCCTTCTAGGAAAATTAATTAACAGAAAAATGTAATTAGGGTTTTTTAAATCGTCATACATCTTAGAGATTTTAAAAATATTGATTAAAATCAAAGTCCAGTCTGTTGTTCTGGTTTGGCTTGTTTGGATTAGATATAGTCAATGGCTTTTGCTGAATGCCAATATTTTGCATAGGAAAGAAATTACTTTTCCAAGAATTTACCATTCCGCTCTGCTTGAAAGTAACTTCAGTAAAGTAACTCATCTCATGAAATGATGAAACACTGATTATTCCAAAACCTGTTTAAGTAAAACTTATTAGCCATGGTTGGTGTTTATTTCACCTTCTGGAAGGCAAAATCAAAAGCCTGCCATTTATGTGTCATTAGCCTAGCCTTTTAATACAGAGAGAGTGACTCTAAACTCTAATGTTGTGCAATGTTGCAATAAAAATATCATACAGAGATGAAAAAACATTTTTTATGAGTTTTTCAATTTTTAATAATGGTAGTTGAATAAAAAAAATATTTTATCTTTGATTTTGGATACACATTCATTTTTTAATTAAAATAAATTTAATTAAATTACAGGTGTCAAAAAGTTAAAGAACTGATGAAATTATTAATGAAAAAATAATTTTATTATTTAGTGAAAAGGCCCTTGTTTTCAATCACACTATGGCATCTTTTGCTGCAAGACAGAACCAATCATCCACATATTATAGGTGAGATATTATTCCAGGATTTTTTTTTCTAGATTCCCATAAATCATCAAGATTTTAGGTTTTTTCTGTGATCTTAACACCAATAAATTTCCAAATATTTTCAATTGGATTCAGGTCGGGGCTCTGAGCTGGCCCATTCATAATGCAAATATTGGATCTATTTAGCTCTTCTAAAACTATTTTTGCTATGAAGCATGGTGCATTGTCTTGCATAAAGATATCAGAATCCGAAAGATTCGGAACCACATATTTTCTAATCAATTTTCTTTAAATTCGAGCATTTACTTTTCCATGAATCCTCACAAGAGAGCCAGTTCCTTTTGAAGATATGATTATATATACTGCCCCCTTCAAATTTTACTGTACTTTTAGGGCATTTAGGGAACATTCTTTCTTAATTTTTTCTTCTGATATGTGGTCTTTTGTCTGATCCAAAAAGATTGAATTTAGATTCATAACTAAAATGAATTTTTTCTCTATTTTTTCTTCCCAAAACAAATGTTTCTCGGCAAATAATAATCTGGCCTTTTTAATTTAAATAGAAATTAATGGCTTTGATCATAGACTTCTTGAAAATAATCTAAATTCGTTTAATATTCGTGAGATTGTTTGACAGGAAATTTTTTGTCCAGTCTCTTACATAAAATCCTGGGATATCGAAGCCGCTATTTTAAAGCAATCAGAACAAGATGATCACTTTTCTATCTTCCCCCTTAGTTGTTAGAGAAGCCAAGGCAATTGTGGAGTCTGCGAGGGCGTTAAGCATGGCCCTGTATGTATAAATTACACAATATTTAGGGTTTTTCTTTCTCAAACATTTTGGTTCCTGTGACGACTATTTCACAGTCTATCTGATCACACTGCTGCTGCTCACCCTATGTCACTTCCTACATAAATCAGAACTTACCTAACCAAAGTTGATCTTAGTTAATGTCAAGTCAAAAACTGGAATTGCCATTATCCAGTTACTACTAACCATGTGCGCCTCGTTATCATAGTTACCAAAACTTGCTAGCTGGGCTAGCCCTCTTGCTCTCTACCAGCCTGCATTGTCTCGATCTCTCTTGCTCTGCAAGCACCAGGCAATAGGTTTTTAGCCTACATCCTTTTAAGTCTTAAGTCTTGAGAGAACTGTGGGGGTAGCCCCCTTGAAGAGAAAGCCAGGTGACTGGGAGTCTGGGACTGCTCTGTGGTGTGTGTTTGTACTGCTTTGTGTTTTAGTATAATTTTTCATTGAACAATTTTTGGTTATTATTTCAGTACTAAACACAATTATTATTATTATTATTACATTTATTATTACCAGGTAATTAGTTGCCATAATAATGATATTAAATGTTAATGTTAGCGATAATAATTGTAACTATGATTTATGATTGTTGTCTTACTATTGTGTTGTAATGATAATAATTGTAATTTTTTTATGAATGAGTTAGTATTGTAGAAATAAAAAGTAACAATTATTACAACTTTTGAGTAGTAAAATCGTAGTAAGCGGAAATTGGGGATGTGCCTTATCATCAAAGTTTTTTTTAGTTCAACCTGGTCTTTCATCCAACTACAAAGGTGAACAACAACATCAATGTTTTAGAAGAAAAATAAATGACTGCATGCACTGTATTGCGTGTTATAGGTATCTCCATTCCATTGACTTTGGTTTGAGTCTGTTTATTTACTAATACTACTACGACTCGGTACTTTCAGTGAGGATGAAATAACCTCAAGGTATCATCAGTCATATTTTCTAGAAGCAGGAGCAGCTTTATAAAAGGCTTTTTTCTTTCTTTCTTTATCCTTTTTTTCTTTTATATTCTTCTCTTCTTCTTTCTTTAACCTTTAAACCGTCGTTCGTTTGTTGTCCGTCTTTTTGGTCCCTGTTATAATCTTTCTTTCTCTCTTTCTTTCTAACAAATTCTATGTCCACTTAGTCAATCAATCATTTCATTCACGTTTATTTCTTTTTCATTTTACTCCTCTCCTTAGTTTTCTTGCATTTTTCCTTTCTTTAACTTTCTCTCATTTTTTCCATTCGTTCTTTCTTTTAATTCATTCTTTTCACGCCAGTCTCTGCCAATTTATTTCGGTAATCTTCTAGTTTAGCGTTGTGACTTCCTAACACAGTAAAGTGAAAGTGGAGTGGCACTGGGGAGTACTTTTACTTTAGTATCGTAAAATCTTGCCAAATTATGGTATTTTTCTTACGGAGAAATCTGTCAACTATCTAATCAATATGAAATATTGTAAGTGAAGAAGAATTCTCGCGAAAAGAGTGTATTGTTTTCTTCTATAATCGACATATAAATATATATTTTGGTTGATATACCCCTTTCTGGTCAGGTTCTTCATTTGTTACTTCATGATTTGGGGGAGGATGAACATTAAAAAAAAATTCGATATTTTCTTAATCGAAATTTTTTAAACAAAAAACAAAAATATCCTTATAAAGTTCATTCTTCCCTAAATAATCGGTGGTGAAAAATTCATATTGATTAATTTAATTACCTAATTTTTGGTATGTTTTTAAAGATAAAGCCCGTTAAAAAAAAATACCAGAATTTGGCCGAATTTTGAGGTTTACCTTGCGTAACTAAAAAGCACTACTAGTACTCACTACTCCACTCCACACCACTTTAAGTCAAAACGCTAAACTAGAAGATTACCTTTCTTTCCCTATTCTTTTTTTTCCACTCTTTCACTTCCACTCTTTCACTTCCACTCTCTTTTCTACCCTGACTCTTCAGTTTTTTATTTTATTTTTAAAGGTTTTATTTTTTAAGTTTTTATTTTCCCATACATTTCTCATCCTCTTTATTTTACTTAACACAGTCTTCTTTCACACGGGTTTATTAAATTTTTTTTTTGTATTAATTTTTCATCCCATCTCTATTGAAGACAGAGATCTGTTCCTCTTTTTGAAGCTTTGATTTTTATGTAACTTTATCCCGCTTGTTTATTTTTTAAAAAATATCTTTACTTTATCCCTTTCTTTTTTCATCTGTTTGTTGTTGGTTGCTACTTTCTGCATTTTTCTCCTTTAAAAAAAAAAAACTCTCCTGACTCTTCTTTTAATCAGAGATTTTATAATTAGTTTTATTTTTCTTATTCTCTCCTTCTATTTTATTTTCTTACCTAATAATCTTATAATTTAGTGTTGCAACGTCGCAAAGTCAAAGTAAGTACTTTAGTGTCGTGTCGTGGTAATCATAGTCCAAAAAAATCTACCAAAAATAATGTAATTATCTAATGAATGTGAAACTTCCACCGATTATTAATTGAAGAACGAACTTAATAAGAGTGGATTTTTTTTTTTTTTTTTTTACTAATCGATAATAATTTGGCCGGTCAGTACGAGATATGTTTACGACACTAAACTAAATCAGGCATTTACGCTAAACTATGAGACTAACAACTACCCTTTATTGTTTTTGATTTTTCTAAGTCTTTTAGACATTAACTTGTACTTCTCTTTCCTTCTGTGAAACTTGTTTTTCTATTACTTTTTTATACAATTCATTTCATTTAACCGTTTCCTTCTCTTTTTTCCCCCTGTTGCACTTCTTTCTGGGCGTTTACTCTCCCCCTCTTCCTCCCTTTTTTTTTTAATTGTTACCTTGTCTTCCTTCTTTCATTCTTTTCCCGTCTTTTTTTAACCCTTACTTTTGTTTTCCTCTCCGAGAATTTATTCCCTCTTTCATATTTCACCTTTTATTGCTCTTTCCGTTGATAATCTTTTAGTTTAGCGCTGTAAGTTCGTGATGTAAGTGTTATTTCTTTCAGTGTCCGGCAATATTATTATTCATATATTGATTATGAAAAAATAAAAATACACCATTATAAAGTTCGTCCTTCACTTAATACTCTTTAGAATTTTCATATGGATTAGATTATTACCTGATTTTTGGTAGATTTTTTAAAGAGAGGCTCCGTGTCGTCCGTGACTATACGACAAAACAACACTAAAACTACTTTTTGACGTTACAACGCTATATTAACCCTTTCCGTCTTCTTTCTCCCTGACTCTCTTTTCAATTCCTTCTCTCTATCTTTATCTTCATTCCTGTGTTTATTTCTCCTCCTCTTTCTCTATCCATCTCTTCTTTTCACTTTATTTCGTATAATAAAAACATTTTTTCGTTTTTTTATTCTTTTAATTTTTCCATTCAACAATTAAACGAAATAATTAGAGAAAATAAGATAAAACTAAAAAAAACAACAAATAAATAAAATACAATAAATAAACTATCTAACGCCCCCCTCTTTAATCAAACACGTTACTTTCTCTTCCTCTCCTTCTTCGCTTCTTGTTTGTCTCCCCCTCTCTTTCTTCCCCCCTCTTTCTTGTTTTTCATTTTCTCTTCCTCTAAAATAACCCCTCGCTATTTGTCCCACAGTGTGTCGTCCTCTTCTGCACAGACGAAAACAATATTTATTTCATGTGCATTTCGCGCTGAGGATGTATGACTTGAAACATGGGCAAGCGCAATAGTAAGCTTAAACCAGATGAGATTGAAGAATTGCGGACTAAAACCTACTGTAAGTACGCATATAAAACACATATACTCGTCAAATGAAAAAAATAAAAGAAAATTTTATCATTTATATTTAAAAAAAAAAGAAGAGATTTTTTTGTCCAAAAGAAAAAAAAAGATGAAACAAAACCAAAATAACAAGCGACCAGACCAAGTTTGGGTTAACCGAAAAGAGAAATATAAAAGAACGACCCTATGCGGTTGTTGGTTCCGCGTCGTGTCGTGTGTCGTTTCGTTTGCTGCTAACAAATGATTTATTTTTTTATATTATTATTATGTTGAATTAAATTAACGATTTAATTCTAACGTCAACTGAAAAGAATAAATGAGAAACAATTTAGAAAATAATTCAGTCTGTAAAGTAATTTTTAAAAGGAGGGTAAGTGTAACTATAATAATCAACAATTAATTAGAAATTAATTACAAGAACTAATTGTTGAAATTTATTCCTCCTTTTTTAGGTTTGAGGGTTAATATTGCTAACTTAATTGATTATGTCAACCAACCATAAAGTAATTAAATTCTTGACAATTGAACAATTTCTTTTTGTTTAAAAAATTCAAGATGTGGTTAAGTCACCAACGAACGAACGACATACACAATTGATAAATGATTTAAAAAAACCTTTCGATTTAAGGGGGAAAAAGATACTGATTAAAACTAACATAATTCATTCATTAAATTTTAACGATCTTCTCTGATAAGGATTTTTTTAAATATACTAAAATTACAATAAATGTATTGTTGTTAGTTTTGAGTTAGACGCGTATAGAAATTCAATATTCGTATTTTAAATAGAGTGGAATTGGTTGGAATTCTTCACACACACTCAACTGAAGTAACTACACAGCTTTCATGTGTTCATTTTTATCTTGAATTAAATTCCAATGAATTACGGTGTTTTTTTCTTCTATCAACGAACAACAACCCCAATGAATAATAACCATTGTTGTCTAGTAATAAAATTGTCAATTTATCTGTTCTTAAAAATATTATACACGTTTTTATTTTGGTAATGGAATAAAAAAAACAACAACGAAACAACAAACCGAAGACAATTTCATTCATTCATTCATTCATTCATAATTTCCCCTCTCTCATTCTCTTTTTGAGGTTGTTTAAATTAGTAGTAAATACGCCGTGTTCCTACGTCAATGTTCAGTCAGTGTGTTCACTTCACTTCACTTCGCTTTATTTTTATATTTAAGTATTTTTAAGCTGTTGATTAAGTTATTGCATTTAAAGAGATTACTGATTATTGTTGAAAGAGTACATACATGTGCTTTTTAAAATCATTTTTGTTTCTTGAATGTTTTAACAAATTTACCGACCGAAGACAATCAACACAACATTCAACTGATTGGGCGGGCTGTGGTTATGTCGGCTGCTGACAATTTAGTCAACTTCTTTATATATTCGTCAATTTAATTTAAAGTCGTTTATTTCGATTTTTTAAAATTACATTTTTGCTAATGTAAAAAAATTTAACCATCGTATTAATTTCAACATTTAAATTCGATTTAATAGTTTTATGATTAAATTATTTTATCAAACGTTTTTTTTTGTCAAACATTTTAAATAAAATTAATTACAAATAAAGTACGTTATTTTGAGAATGTTTATGAATTTTTGTATTTGGTGACTTAATTTTGGAAAAAGTTATTCATTTTACTTTGCAGTTAAAAATCTTTTTATTCGCTTTAAAAATCTATTTCTCAGTGGTCTTTCTTCTTTGAGTGAATTTCTTAATTACCAAGTTAAATTCCATAATTCCTCCATCTTTTAAATTTAAAAGTTTAATGGTAAAAAATTATTTATTTTTATTTCCAATTATTGCACATATCACGCCATCCATTTATTTCCACTTGTTTCAAAATTGTTTGGCGAAAGGAGCGTTTATTCAAGTTTTTTCTTCCCTACTTTCACTCGCACCTGATTTTAGGATTGAATAATTGGACAGTGACAGAGGAATTCATTCTAGAGTGAATACTTATTATCGTTACCATTTCCATCCTTTACTTTAAAGATTTTATTGATGAGTTTGGATACGCAGGAGGGAGGAGGGCTCGCTTAGTGGCACACTGCCACACACGGTCATTTATTTCTTAAATTTATATTTTCATTGGGATTATTGAATAAATCTTTTCTTCCCAGTCTATTCAAGCTTGCTTTAAAAGAGTTTATGAGATTGGGACATTTTTTTTCACATAATGGATTTTGGTCTTTATTCTATGAAATAATTCTTAATTTCATTATAATTTTCAACGAAAAATAAAAGTGAATTCAAAATGAAATTTTGTTAATCATTTTAAAATTGATTCATTTTTTAAAAAATCTTTTTTCTTTCACTTCTTTTCTGTTTATTCGATTGACTGTTTTCGAACGATATAGTGATTTATTTGTGCACTGTGCTGTGGGCAGTCATGCATGCGTGCAATCACTGCAGGCAGCAGCATAGCACTCTGAGCACTGTGCAACATTCAACAAACAGCAGAACATAACGTAACGTGCACACACACGCACACTCAGGTGAAAGAATTTCTTGAGACTTAATGTATTAAATTTATAGGAAATGTGGAAAAAAAAAATTTAAAAACTAACCACCCACACATTAACCTTATTGGAATCTAATAAGTTGGCAGAGTGTAAAAATAATGCATTTTAAAGCATTGAACTTTACAAGAAAAATATACTGGGTGTCCGGAAAAAGTTGCTCTGTGCTTAGTGCTTCTTTTTTACTCGCCGCTCACTCACGTGCAGTAAAAAATAACTTAAGGCCAATGGAGGACATTTCCTGCATTTCAACTGTCTATGGCTGTAAATAATAAAAAATTATTAGTAAAGATTGTATTGTCTCAATGTTTTATTTACTGTTTATTCAAATTTCTATACCCTTGATGATGATGCACACCAACCTGTAACCACCAGAGTAGCTTTTTGCATACCCATGATGACCCTGTTTCGTCTAAGGGGAGGAGATTGTGTAAAATATTACCCTTACAACTTTTGTAGAATTGAAACCAAACCAACCATTGAATAATTTCAAACTTCATTAATTTAATCATGATTATTATTTCAAATTTCACTGAATTATTTGACACAGCAAAATGAAAAAAAGGTGTGGTCTGGTCTGCCTGCCTGCGTGCTGCTCTTGTGGGTGGCGTAGTGGTGTGGGTGTGGTGTGGTGGCGTGCGCTGTTGCTGCTGCTGCAGACAGTGCAAGTACCCAGACCCAGTGCCTGTGCATTCATTGTGCACTGCAGTCAGCTGTCAGTAACGGCAATCGCACAAGGGCTCAGTCTGTAAATATTTGGAAGCATAATCATCATCATCCACCCTAGGTATAATTGTACTTTTCAGGATAGATTCCCATGCCCACCTACATTCGATTATATTTCCAATCGGACAGTATAATGTGTATGCGTCTTCTTCTTGTCTAGAAAATGTGCAAAATGAAAATAAAAATGCGAATACGCTGCTGCTGCTTGTCAGAAAGACAAAAAAAAAAACGCTGTGTGCAAGCAAGCAAGATGTCTGCTTTATCATATGTTTGTATAAATAAATATGTGTGTGTTTAATGTGCACACACACAAAACTAATGGCCAGCAATAAGTATATTTTTGTTGTTGTGTTTACTGTTTTTATGTATAGTTCTTCTGTTTTTGTTACAACTAACCCAACTATATTTGTTTGATAAAAAAAATTAAAAATTGTCCATCATTTCTTTAATTTAATCGTTCTTCAGTTGTTTTATACTGAAAATTCTAGACACAACAACAACATCCACACTGTTCACACACACTAGACACCTCTGTTTGAAGACCTCGACTTCTCTTTGATTACGTTTCGGACGACAATCACATAGACCAAAAATACACTGTATCTGCTCAATGTTATTTCGGAATCCTTGGGATGAGGCTTGAAGATTTGTACAAGTATTATTCGGACTGTTGTTCTCATCCTTATCATTGCTATATTCACAATCCTTGGGATGAGGCTTGAAGATTTGTACA
>JAUZSX010308821.1:0-12423 GCA_034780655.1 Idiosepius hallami | reverse complement strand
TAAAACCAAAAGGCTGTATTTATATTTTTTCTATTTTCAAGCATTTTCTCTATGCTTTCTTTCCTTTGTTTTTCACCTATTCCTTTGATTTAGTCTCATTCAGCCTGAGATCATACACCTTATATAATAGTAGGTTACAGTTCTTCTGAAGCATCATAAGGTTATTGGTGTTTCGTTCAAATTTTATAATTTATAAGTTGATATGATGCGTGGTTATATACGTATAGTTTGGAAGTGAAATTGTAGGGAGAGCCAAGAACGTTCAGTTTTTCAATGTGTTATATATGCATCATATATATGGAGAAAGAGAGGGGACAAGATAGATAGATAGATAGATAGATAGATAGATGGATAGATAGATAGATAGATAATGGAATATAAATATATGGGATAAAGGAATGCTGAAGGCAGACCATGTCAGAAAGTGAGAAAAAGTTAAGTTCAGCTGTTTCTTCAAAAAAAAGATAACGTCGGTATATATAAAAATTGATGTAGATAGGTGTGATTAGAATTAGACAAAATGTAGATAAATTCTAAGTAATTTTTGTTTCGCGTGCTTTGTTAACTTTAGCGGGAATTTTGCGTTACATCAGATAATAAAAAGTGTCCTGTTTTGAACGAATTTGGCGCCATATTTCTCGTTCTGTTTTTTTTTTGTCTCTTTCTGACTGATAGTATTTTATAAGGGAAATTGTTCATGAATTTGATGACACCTTTTGTAAAAGATATATACGAGTATTTTAGTAGAGGAGAAATAATGCGAAAGAATTAAGCGAAAGATTAAAAATGGAGAAGAGAGGGAAGATAAGAGAGAAAGAGAGAAATAGAGAGAGAGAGCGACAGACAGACAGACAGACAGATATTTTATTTACTTGGTGAGCACCAACCCAAGTTTGGCACAAGGCCATTTTTATGTGCTCTTACCCGGTCTTTTTATATTCGGTGTTACCCTTCACCTAGATGAGCTGCTCTCCTGAGCTAACGAGCCCCATCTGCTCGTGGCTGCTAAAGTGAAGGTAATGGTTTTGACTGGCATTTGAACTCGCGTAATACGATCCCAGAGCTTTTACCAATGCTCCACCGTCACTGCCCAATATATATATATATATATATGGTGTCTAAAAAAATGTATACATAAATATAGAAAAAATGTACCCACACTTCCAATGACGAGAAATATACTTAAAGTGAAATGGAATTGCTTCGAATTTATATTGGTGAGTACATTTTCTTAGATTTGTGAGTACATATTTTAAGACATATATGATATATGATAGAAATTTTTTTGGAAAAAAACAAAAATCAAGAGTATTAATAATACCGACACGTTTCGGATTCACCGCTTTCAGAGTGTGTTTCTTATTCTTTTATATTGTGTCCCCAAGATCTTATTAAAGACACTGAGTGTTGTTAAATCGAAAAATATAAATTTAAAAATTATAAACGCAATTTTTTATAAATTTAAAATTGCCTCTTTTTTCTACTTTTTCATTTTTTTATTTTCATTTCAAAAACTTGCATTTCTCGATTTAACAAAACGCCATATATTTGATAAATATTATATTTACTTGGTGAGCATCAACCCAAGTTTTGCACAAGGCCATTTTACGTGCCCTTACCCGGGCTTTTTAAATTCGCTGTTATCATTCACCTAGATGAGTTGCTCTCCCGAGTTAACGAGCCCCATATGCCCGAGACAGCTAAAGGTGAATGTAATGGTCATGACTGGAATTTGAACTCGCGTAATACGATTTCAGAGCTTTTACCAATGCTCCACCGTCGCTTGATAAATATGAAGATACGGAATTGAAGGAACCTATGATAAACACTAGTTTCCCACGGTATTTCAGATACCACGATAACCACAACTGCTATTATTATCATTATTATTATTATTATCATCATCATTTTTATCGCTGGAGTTATGATGTTAGCGTAAGATATATAAGTATGAAAGAAATAAAGCAAGATAGTACAAAAAAAAAGTGGAATGTATACTTTATTCCCCGGTGATAGGGATAGAGATTTGAAATCATCTAAAGGCTAGATTATTTCAACTTGCGTATAGCCAACATGTGATGTTTATTAATGCCGTATGAAATGTCGGTCTGTTCTTTATCAGCTAAAACAAAAAGAAGAACCTAACATGTGATAAACGTTAAACAATGCATTTGGATTGTTGTGTCCCGGGACAACTGCAGTGTAATTACTGCATATGGAGATCATAAAAATGAAAATATCAGAAAGTCAATGCCGAGAGGATTTCGTATTCACTAATATGTGGAAATGCTGAAAAAAATACAAATGCATCTCGGATGTCGTTGATCCCTTATTTTGTGTCTTGCATAGAATTGTTCTATATTCAGTGGAGTAATTGTATTTTCTTCTATGTGAAAAGCAATCTTAGGTTTATACCAATTACTTCGGACATATATTTTATTAATATTTAAATAGTATTTAAATAGCCAATTATCTAAGAAACTGTGTTTTTTTTATATCAAGTTTTATACTATACTAAATTCATTTCTAATCTTTTTTGCCGCTATATTCATTTTTGTGAAACGGTGCAGCATGGGTAAATGCTCGGGCTCTGAAATCGTATTACGCTAGTTCAAATCCCAATCAAAACTATTACATTCACTTTAGCTGCCTCGGGCAGATAGGATTCGTTAACTCGGGAGAGCAGCTCATCTAGATGAAGCTTAACACTGAATGTAAAAAGCCCGGGCGTGAGCACATAAAATTGGCCTTGTGTCAAACTTGGGTTGGTGCTCACCAAATAAATATAATATTCAGCGGAGTAATTGTATTTTCTTTTACGTGAAAAGCAATCCGAGGTTTATACCAATTACTTCAGACATATAATATGAATATATTTGATTAATATTTAAACAATAGAAGTATTGTCCGGCTTTGCCCAGAGTTGAGAACTTGCCACTAAGATAATTAGGAAAGCCTATTATCTAAGAAACTCTATGCTTTTTTTAATACCAAGTTTTAAACTAAACTAAATTCATTTTTTAATCTTTTTTCCCCGGTGTCATTTTTTTTAATTTTTATACTAAATTTATTTTTAAAGATTTTTTTTTTTAATTATAATTTGAATTTTAATGCTTTTCTCTAAGGTAGATAACGAAGCCTATTATTTAGAAAGACTGTGACATTCATATGCAAATTTTAATGGTCTGAATCATGTTTTATATATTTATTGTAGATTTTTTTTTCTGAAGAGTTTTGCTTATAAACAAACTCTTTTTTTCTGATTGTTTTTGTTTGTTTAATAATGAATGTCCATTTAATTTTTCATGATTATTTTTAACATTTGAAAACTTGTTAAACGAAGAAAAACTTTTTTTTCAAAAAGTCTATGTGTTTGAAATTGAATTATTTTTTTTTTAAATTTCAAAACCACTTTTCCGTTATCTATATATTCTTAATCTAAAAATGCTTCTTCGTATCTTCTCTATGTTAAAAAAAACTTTAAGCAACCATGTATATTTAATCTATATTATCAAAATTACTTATATGGTCAAATCACGTAGGAGACTCCGGTTCCCGTCAGATCAACGAAGTTAAGCAATATCAAGTCTGGTCAGTATTTAGAGGCATGACCATATTCAAGCATATGTGCAAACAATTCATTTTCTTTTTTTTCTCCAGCTTTATCTAGCTACACGCTGTGTTCTTAAAATGTACATCCGAAATCGGATGTATAACCCAATCAAGCACGACAATCTGACTTTTATATGTATATTGATAGATATATAATGCAAGAGTGAGCATAAGGTTTCATAGTAGAGAGTAAGTCTTGTTAGCTAAAATCATGCATGAATTCATTTTGACTCATTGATAAATGACTTCACATCTTCTTTCGAATATTTATGTTTATTTACTTGAACGAGTATGACATTATTTTATGTTTTAAGATATTAAACTTATAAATTATATTTACTTTGTTTGCGATTGATTCTACTCTTTTCAAATTTGAATATTAATATATTTTATGGATGACTAAATTTCTGCATACATAATCTTTTATCATCATCCATTTCGCTGGGCTTGTTTATTCTTAACAAAACACACTGACAATTAGCATAACTCGATTGCATTCAATATAAGTATCTTGGCTAACGCTTCAAAATATTAAAGAAACCAACACATGTATAGGTATAAGTGGCAGTCGGCGTAGCTCAGTGGATAGACAATCGGAATTCGGAACCGTACTACGCGGGTTCGAATCCAAGTTGTTCCGCCTACGTTCATATGTCGACTAATACCGTTGGGAAAGGTATGAAGCCTAATCTTCCCTCCAGCTATGGGTTAAATAGTGAAAGACCTCAACGGTGGATACGGTGGATGATGTCTACAATGGCACAACGGCACTGAAGGCAGAGGATGGCCTTCAGTCGTTGGGGTTTTTCATGCCATTGCAAAGGAGCCGTGTGGTGACTGCAGGTGCATCAGTCTCCCCATGTTAAAAGACATCACACACAGACATCCTTCTGAAAGGGTCCAGAAGACAAGGACCAAGACATAAGATAGTCATACTCGACAACGAGTAACCGCCGATGATGATGATGACATAAGTAAAAAAGTAAACCTATTAGTTTGTATTTATGAATATATGAATATATAAATTTCTTGCTGGCTTCAAAAGCCATTTGAATATTTTGGACTGAAATAATATCACTGTAAACAAAACTGATCGGGTTAGCAAAGTTTGTGAGAAAATCTGTCTCAATTTGGCTGGCCTGAAGATTCACCTTGGAATACGTACAAGATGTGAGGAGAGAGAGGAACGATACATGAAAAAAAGAAGTTACTGAGACTAAAAGAAAACTGGTAGATTGACTGGATTTTTATCAAATAATCTATAAAGGTTGATATGCCGTAAACCAAAATCAAATAAAATCTAACATTTTAAGTTTATAATTATACAGGGTGGGCAATGCAAATTTTGGCAAACTATTTAATCTGAAAGAGATTTCTTTTTGCATACAATGCAATTTAAAATCCTTTGTTAGCAATTTATCCGAGGTTCAGCTACAATTTGACTGGACTACATACATAGAGAGAGATAGGCAGAAAAGGAGATGGATTGATAGATGTATATTTCAAGTATGATAATGATTTTCTAATTGATCTTGATAATTATTTAGGTAAATTTTTGCATCAAAAAAGCTTTGCGGCTCCTTAGGTAACTTGAGCCTCTCCTGCAATTGTGGGGTTTGCGGGGGCCCTAAGCACGACCCTGTCTTAGAACCTTAGTTTAGTTTCATTGTATCTTCCATCATACAATCTGTTGTTATTGCAAACAACTCTTCTTATTCTTCAATAGTTTTATGATTCAGCATTCTATAGAACTATATTATATATTGTATTTACTTGGTGAGCACCAACCCAAGTTTAGCACAAGGCCATTTTTACGTGCTCTTACCCGGGCTTTTTACATTCGGTATTACCTTTCACCTAGATTAGCTGCTCTCCCGAGTTAACGAGCCCCATCTGCCCGAGGCAGCTAAAGGTGAATCGGATGGTTTTGACTGGGATTTGAACTTACGTAATACGATTTCATAGTCCGAGCATTTACCAATGTTCCACCGTCACTGCCCAAAGTTCTCTAGAACTATATATCATTTGAAGAATTTATAGCTCATTTAGAGGGACTGCGAAAAGCCAGTTAAAGGTGATTTTTATACTTTTTATCCTCCCTGTTTAAACCGTATCTTCGTCTCCAGAAGATTCGTGTAGAAGAAACCAAATAAAGGGAAATATCCATCGGAGTAACTTGTGAAATACAGCTACGTGACTGATATTTATAGGTTTCAGGTCAAGTTAAATGAAAAGTGAAAACGTAAAGGTCTTCAGAGTTCAGATTCTAATGGTAGGCCACTCGATCTCTTACTTCCCAGGGGTAGAAGAAACAATAAGGGCTGCTGTGATCAAGATTCATGCAGTACATGTTGTACCAGAAGTATTGAGAGGAACTAAATCTATACAATTGACTGCATAGCAAGATATGCTGCAGATAATTGACATCAAACTATAAATTTCTATTTGTCAGTTTGCTCCTAGGAAATTAGCTGTAACAATGTTATCTCTTGCTGTAGCTTCCTTGGAATGGTGAGAGTAGAAGATGGTTTGACTTAACCCTCCTAATAATTTCTGTTCACCCCTAATTTGTTCTTGAATAATATCTTCAATAGATACTGGGCGGCGACGGTGGAGCATTGGTAAAAGCTCGGGCCCTTGAGTCGTATTACGCAAGTTCAAATCCCAGCAAAAAGACTATTACTTTCACTTTAGCAGCCTCGGGCATATGGGGCTCGTTAACTCTGGAGACCAACTCATCTAGGTGAAGGGTAACACCGAATGTAAAAAGCCTGGGTAAGAGCACGTAAAAATGGCCTTGTACCAAACTTGGGTTGGTGCCCACCAAGTAAATATAATATACCAACAAACTGGGCAGAGAAGAAAAATTGGAAAGGCTTACTCCAATTTTCAAAAAGTCTTTCTCTATCCCTTTTCAATGTTGAAAGGGAGCCACGCCCCTATTCTTCCGGTCTTCTGGGAGTTCGAAACAAAGGACGGATAGAATTTGAAGACTAGAAGATGGAATTTTCATTGATGTTTATCTAAATTCTTGCTTGCTCAAGCATTTTTTCTCCCTCCGTCTAAAAACTGATTTCTCTCTCCTTATATATCACCGGAAACCTATAAAGTTTGCTGAGGGCTTTCTTTATTTGACAACTCCGCCTGTGTAACCGATTGAGTGACAATACCGTATCAACAGTATTGTTACTGCAGGAAACAAGGGAACAATTAATAGAAAGATGAGGAAAACAAAGACCGAATACAATTTAAACAAGTGGCATAGCAACGGTTTTTGCTGCCCGAGGCGGTCATGAAATTTGCGCGCCCCTGCTGCAAAACCACTGATAAGGCCTAGAAATATTTTAAATAAATATTGAAAATTTTAATATAATTATGGTTAATTATTATTTTATTTTTATTTTGAGATGAGGCATCATAATATAATAATTAACTTTTTATTAGGACTTCTGTCCTCATCTTAGAAATTTGATGTTTTTTTTACATTTTTCGACCTAGTGACCCTCAGATGAGGACAGAAGTCTAAATAAAAAAAAAAATTATTTTAATTCAGAAGTCTGACTGCCTTTCCTAGGTGGACTTCTTTACGCTATTCCAATCCCGGGTGGACTTCCCCACGCTATTCCTATCTCGGGTGGACTTCCCCACGCTATTCCCATCCCGGGTGGACTTCCTCACACTATTTGTGTTAGATATTAATGCCTCTGTTTTGTAGAAAACGATTATTTTAAAATCATGACTTCAAATGTAAATCTTTACTTTGATCTTCATTCATTCAATTTTATATTCTGCAATTTCAATTCATTTTGATTTCACTAGTTTTTATATTTCGATTTATGCTTGTTTTGTATTTTGAGGCATAAAAACTGGAAACATTTTCAAGACTAATTAAGATTTTCAAATTAATTAGTAGACAATACTTTTTTCTTCTTTAGTAAGCTGCCATTCAATATTGACAAACACATAGGTCAGGGCAATTCAAAGTTGTTTTGTTTTGAAAGGTTTTAGCTTTTCTCTTCTTCATCACAGTGAATGCAATGGTTTTAGTTTGATGAAAGTTGTTGCCATTTTTGGATGAAAGAAAAATAAAATTATTTCATGTCCATTAAAAATGTTTCAACCAAAAAATAAAGGATTTTCTTTTATTTGTAAGTGAATCAACATCCTGTATTGACCAGGGTAGGTTCACTTAGCCTAGTGGGTGGGTCTTTAGAATCATAAGGTGCTAGTTCAAGTCCTTGATTTTCTTTTATTTGTAAGTGAATCAACATCCTGTATTGACCAGGGTAGGTTCACTTGGCCTAGTGCATGGGCAGTCAGACTTTAAAATTATAAGCTGCAAATTCAAATTCTAGGATTTTTTCATTTGTAAGTGAATCGTTCACTTGGCCTTATGGGTCGTTAGTCAGACATTGGAATCGTAAATAGGGAATTAAATTCCTAGTTGTTCCATTTGCCTTCATTTTAATATCCTTAGAAAAGGTATGAATCTCTTAATGAGCCTCCAAAAATTATTATCCTATCAATGTTAAGTATTCTAAACTTAAGTAAAATACAGGATTTCCTAAAAGTTGCTGTGGAGTAGAAATAATACCTTAATACCACTAGAGGACATTTCCAGCGTTTCATTTAAGATAAGCTGTGATAATGTAATTAAATAAAAGCTTTTTATCTGTAAAATTGTATTTACCTAAATGTTTAATAAAAAAAAATGAACTATTTATTTGGTAATTCAAATTCCTATAATACACAGTAAATTTTTGGTCACAAGGACTTGAACTCGCACCTTATGATTCTAAAGACCGCCTACTCACCCACTAGGCCAAGTGAACCTACCCTGGTCAATACAGGATGTTGATTCACTTACAAATAAAAAAAATCCAAGGACTTGAACTCGCACTAAATTGTATTTACCTAAATATTTAATAAAAAAAAATGAACTATTTATTAGTTAATTCAAATTTCTATAGTACACAGTAAATTTTTGGTCACTTTTTTAACCTAAAGTAAATGAACAGAAATGATGGCTATTTCCCAATTTTCAGCCCATTTGTATAATATTAAAACAACCTTTGAAGCCAAGGTAGATATAAGCCATCAAAATAATTGGAAGCATATTTCTTTGTTTTTTTTTTTTTTTGCTTATAATTTTTTGCTCCTATTCCTAGTTGCTTAATGCAAAGCTGAACATATTTTTGCGCCACAAATGCTGCAGGGCTCCCGCTAGCAGTTCATGCATATAACGTAAGCCTTAATATTCTAGACGTCCAATCTGCAAAATAAAACGTTTTTTGGGATCCAAAAATGGACATGTAACCCACGAAGGTGAAATGTTATTTGCTTGATAGATTTCCTGTTCAATCTTCAGACATTTTGGGATGGCAAGCACTATCCTATTTTTAACAGGATTTATAAATCATGTAAATAGCTTGAAGCTGACATATTTTGACACAGCAGGTGAAACTCCCAAATGAATTTGACCTACAGTGTATGTGATAATAACATTTCCAAATTGCTTTGTACTCAAGGCAAAAGCTTTAGCTTATTTGATTGTGTTGCATTATATATTATTATCTGGGCCGTGAAGATGGAGCATTGGTAAGAACTCAGACTTTGGAATCGTATTCTGCGAGTTCAAATCCCAGTCAAAACCATTGCATTAACCTTTAGCTGCCTCAGGCAGATGGGGCTTTTTTACTTGGGAGAGCATCCCATTAAGGTAAAGGGTAACACCGAATGTGAAAAGCCAGGGTGAAAGCATGTAAAAATGACCTTAGGCCAAACTTGGGTGGTGCTCACCAAGTGAATGTGATAATATTTTTATTATATATTGATGGCTCAAAAGTATTGACACACATACACAATTAGGTGTGGGTGTTTGTTAATACTACAGTAATAATACCAATTTTAAATTTCCCCTTGAGGGAATGCCTCTAAAAAAATATCAACAGCATTGTTCACACAACAACCACACTAGGATGAAGATTCACAGCCAACCAAAATAACACTGTGCCATCTGTAAACATGTGGAACAACAAAACAGCAAAAATAAAAGGTATCCCTAAATAATACAGATAAATACACACTTAAATAATAACATTATAGAGTATTAATGTACTTTCACACACATGGGTGTTCATATGCACTTTAAAGCAACTATCCCTAGTTATTTGCACCCAGGGTGTTTAGATGCAGGAATACCCATTATAGATTAAAGAAAAAATCTTCTATAATGTATAACACCTCTAGACAGCTGCTTTGATCTGTTTGAGTGACATGCAATGTTTTTACTATTTCAAACCTCAAGGATTTGAAACCTTCAGGCAATTTCATGTGAAACAAATGCTGTAAAGACTGGCCCACAACACTGTTATGGATTCATAAACATAATTTTCTACTGATCTGTTCAGTGGTTTAGCTATGGTGTGGCAAGGCAGGTGGTGTGCTCAGGATTATTGCAATAGAGGGGGTGATACAATTTTCCCCAATAAAATTTTTCAGACAGGTTAACATGCAAAAATAGTCTGAAAATTAAATTTATTTATCATATAATATTATGGAATGCATGTGAGTGAGGACTAGTTGGGAAGTTCAGATTCCCAAAGGTCTCGCCACTGAATCGTGTGTGTCCAGTGGTTGAGCTGGCTCAGTCTGCAGAGATTTGTATGCCAACACACATACACTCAGTGCCATAAGAGGGCTTTAGTCTTGAGAGAAATTTATTTTCAAAATGTTTTGCCTAGGTTTTTTTAATGTGATATGTGGTAAAGAAAATTCATTTCTAATACTTTTTTAAACTAAATTAAGTAAGAAATACAGCAAGAACACTGGGTTAAGATTTAAGACGAGGGTTTTTTATTTACCAGGGATCTAATCCAAAGCAGTGATTCAGGGTTTTTTGATACAAAAGGGTTTGATTTTTTTTTCTTTTTTTTTCTTTGTAGTATTTCCATTTTCTGCAGCTTTCTGATGCACCCCTCCATCCATCTATCCATCCATCCATCCGGAGGAAATGAATCAAGAGCAATCATGTTTAGCACAGATCATTAATGTCTCCCAAACATCTAAATGTTTCTCCTACAGCCGCCAAACAACACCCAGACCCAAACAGACCAAACAACACCCAGACCCAACCGGACTAGACGCCTGTCAATCTGGACCACTACTACTACTACTACCATCTCCAGTAGTAAACACTATCATCTTATCCACTATTTCTATCAATATTCTATTGAGGAGGAAGGAGGAGAGAGAGGGGGAATGGGAAGAGAGGGAGGGAGGTGGAAAGAAAGAAAGTTATAAATAAAGGAGAGAGACAAAGAAAGAGAAAGAGAGAGAAAAGTGATGAAAGAGAAAGAGAGAGAAAGTGATAGAGAAAGAGAGAGAAAGTGATAAAGAAAGAGAGAGAGAGAGAAAGAGAGAGAGAGAAAAGTGATAAAGAAAGAGAGAGAGAGAGAAAGAGAGAGAAAAGTGATAAAGAAAGAGAAAGAGAGAAAGAGAAAAGTGATAAAGAAAGAGAGAGAGAGAAAAAGAAAAGTGATAAATAAAGAGAGAGAGAAAGTGACAAAAAAAGAGAGAGAGAGAGAAAGAGAAAAGTGATAAAGAGAGAGAGAAAGTGATACAGAAAGAGAGAGAGAGAAAGTGATACAGAAAGAGAGAGAGAGAGATAGAAAAAAGTATTAAGAAAGGGAGATGATATAGAGAGAGAGAAAGAGAGAGAGAGAGAGTGTCTTTTAAAAACCATTTTAATCCTGATTTTATCTCCTTCACCCCCACAACCACCACTTACTCCTCCTCCTCCTCTCTTGATTACTAGTGTGCCTGTCCATCTGGAGATGAAAGCATCAGACATGGGGAAATAGAATAATAGCAACAATAATATAAGCACCACCACCCCATCAAAAAAAAAGAAAAAAAAAGAAAAAAAATGAAAAAAAAAAGAAAAAGAAAAAAGAAAAAAATGAAAAAAAGAAAAAACAGAAAGAAAAAGAAAAAGAAAAAAGAAGAAAAAAAAGGAAAGAAAAAAGAAAAAAGAATTAAAAAAAGAAAAAAAGGTGAGTGAAATTCCCCAAATCTTTCTCGTTAACATCTAAATCTGTGTCCTTCTTCCACTGTTAACATCTAAATCGTTGTGCTTCGTAACGTATGAAATGATTGATATTGCTTTTGAGACCAAACTGTCACACTTGGATCATTAGATTAAAATCTTTAATACCCAATGTTTGATTGCAGGGCTTTTGTTTTTATTAAAACTTCATTAGTGAAAAAAAAAAAGAGTTTCCTTTTTCGTTTCTTTTTCTTTCCTTTCTTTCATTCTTTTTTTTCTTTTCTTACTTTTTTTATTTCTTTCCTTCTTTTTTTCTTTTCTTTCCTTCTTTTTTTCTTTTCTTTCCTTCTTTCTTTGTTTGTTTCTTTCCTTTTTTCTTTTCTTTCTTTCATTTTTCGTTTCGTTTCTTTTTTTCGTTTCTTTCTTTTTTCTTTTCTTTCTTTCATTTTTCGTTTCGTTTCTTTTTTTCGTTTCTTTCTTTTTTCTTTTCTTTCTTTCTTTTTTCGTTTCGTTTCTTTTTTTCGTTTCTTTCTTTTTTCGTTTCGTTTCTTTTTTTCGTTTCTTTCTTTTTTCGTTTCATTTCTTTCTTTCTTTTTTCTTCTCTTTCTTTCTTTCCTTTTTTCTTTTCTTTCCTTTCTTTTTTCATTTCTTTTTTTTCTTTTCTCTTCTCTTTCTTTCTTTTTCTTTCTTTCCTTTTTTCTTTTCTTTCCTTTCTTTTTTCATTTCTTTTTTTTTCTTTTCTCTTTTCTTTCTTTCTTTTTCTT
>JAUZSX010308801.1:0-12423 GCA_034780655.1 Idiosepius hallami | reverse complement strand
TCATATTTATTTTTTCTTCACGACGTTTCGACCGGGTGGACCTTCGGTCTTCATCGGGTGTAAAGGAGTTCATGTTTGTTAACTTTTGTTTTTCTAATGTTTATGTTGCTAGTTTTTTTGTTTTTGTATTAGAACCTAGCAACATAAACATTAGAAAAACAAAAGTTAATGTACATGAACTCATTTACACCCGATGAAGACTGAAGGCCCACCTGGTCGAAACAACCTAAAGAAAAAAATAAATATGGCAATAAAGATGAGGACAATTGTCCAAAAAATACTCATAGAATCATTGATCATACCTCATTTAACGTGATACGAAAAACAACAATAGTATTATAAATAATAAATAGTAGAACCCTTGTAAATTTCATTGTAGTTGAAGCCTCAACCTCTACATCCACAAGAACCTCCTAATTATATAAGCAAACAATCAGAATGAGGTTGTCTTTCAAGAGAAAAAATATTGGAAGCTCAAACCATGAATTAAAAAAACAAACTTAGAGAAATGCTGAAGATATTATTACAATAAGCAATTATTACAATAAGCAATAAGCAATAATAATAATACAATAAGCAATAATAATAATACAATAAGCAATAAAACTAATTTTAAATCTCTTCAGTATAAGTTTTTCTTAAACTTTCAAGGGTATCACTTATGTTGAGAATTTTCAAATGAAGGATAATTTACAAAAAATATTCTAATCTCTAAAAATCTGGTATTAATTACAGTTTGCGATGATGATGTTTCTTATTTGTGACACGGAACGGACATCGAACAAGTAGATTAATATTTAGATGATAATGATAATAATAATAGTGATAATCTTACCTGTTCAATATTATTATGACTCATTTCTCCAGTAAGCATTTCTAAAAGTATTTCAAATCGTCCATTTGTAACGGCTATCAATTCTGGTAGAGAATCAATAATTTCTTGCTGACCATTTTTCTTCAAAATTCTAAAATACAGAAAAGTAGGGAAATCAATTATGTCTAAATCCCCAAAATATGGATAAAAAAGGGTAATTTGAAGTTGCTCGGGATGAGAAAATATGATGATATAAGAGTAAAATAAAAAACATCATTACTTTTATAAACATGTATTTTATGTAAATTTTATTGTCTTTGTTTATTTTTTATTCTTGAAAATCAGTTTTGTTTAAAGAATGTATTTAATCCTAAGTACAAACTCCCAAAAAGTCAATTGCTTTGAAAAATTAATCCATCTAAAAAAAAAGATTCACTTTTAATCAGCTTTTAAGAAAGACAAGTTTGTTTGGCTTAAATAATAAAATAACAAGAGTCTTAAAGATTCAATAATCAATTCTGTACAAAACAGATGTTTTCATCTTTCATTATTAACCAGCAAATAAAAAAGGAAATAATTTGATTTCTTACAATCACTCTGTTAAAATCTCTTAAAATGTTTCACGCCCAAAAAACATACAAAACATCATTTTATTTCATCTTGATACTGTAGCAGACAATTTACAACACCGACATTTACGACAGGAAGTAACCAGACTTCCGATTGATTCTCTCTCACTGCGAGATTTGAATGACAATAACAGGCCAGTTGGAGTTTAAGTGTCGACGAAACGAGATCTCAGTGTGTACACAACCGACAGTAGTCATCAACACGAGCACTTCGTCAGATCCCCCTCCATACTTGACTCGCCAAAGCACCAAACGTACACCACGTGCTTCTGGAGATATTCAACAAACCAGCGACAGAACTTACTACGAATTATATAGCAACTAAATAGCATCACTACGACACACGCACACAACACAAGCCGACTCAAACACATCTCGTTGCTATAATACAAATTCTAAAACAAAAGGATCATTTTACAATAAAGTTCATCAAAAAAAGAAAAAAAAAGTCTATTTTCTAAAAAAAACACAAAAAAAACCCAAATAAGCATTCTTTAAAAAAATAAGAAATAAAATAAAATTTGTTGTGTCACAGAAATAAATTTGTTTTTAGATTAGGATATATTATCAAGTCATTAACATAATTACAAAATTTTGATAGCAGTTGCATCTCTCATATTGATTTTAAATCAGTCAACCAATCAGTTAAAACATTTGAGATTTCAATAATTCATTGACCTTTACACCCAGTGATGCATTGGGCAGCAAATTTGTTTTTTGTTTTTTCCCCGTTTCCGTAGCCTACTTTTTTTCAGTGAGAAACAGTCACTAGCCCTATGCTCAACCCCCAAACTGGACGACCTTTTGTGGGCTTTTGAAATCAGTGATGCCCTTCACCTAGATGAAGTACCCTCCTGAGTTAATGAGCCTCATCTGCCTGAGGCAGCTAAAGGTAGATAAAATGGTTTTGACCGGGACTTGAACTCACGTAATACGATTCCATCGTCTGAGCTTTTACCAACACTCCACCTCGTCGCCTTATTTCAATAATGGCGGGTCCATATTCTTATGAATTTAAAGACAAATATAATTACTAAATCTGTGATTAACCTTTAATCTCTTAAACAATTTGCACTTATTTTGATTTGTTGTAAAAATGAGTTTTCGTTTAATTAGATCCAAGCATTATTTGTTGTAATATTTGTTCTAATGTTGAGGAAAGAAGTTGAAAGATATTATGAACAAACCTGAAACAATCCAAATGATAAGGCATGACATAAGGCAGAGTGAGAAGGCTGTTTTGATTACACCATTGTCCTTGAATGACCATTTGTAACAAATTAATCACACACAGACTCGTCACTAACCAACCTTGGTCAGCAGAAATATCCAACATGGCCTAAAAAATAAAAAACATAGAATCTTTAATCAAAAATATTATCGATTAAAAGTAGTTTTTATTCTTCAGTTCGCAGATACAAAAATTTCAGAGGTTGCTTTTTCAAGAATCTCACACTCTGAATAACTGTAAGAGAGGGATGAAACCTTTAATGCAATTTGCAATCCATTTTGATTCATTTGAAGCGCAGTGAGAAAAATAGAGGCCATTTCTTTTGGAATGACCCACATATATACAGAGAGATGGCAATCACTATAGGTTGAAAGTGAAGTCAGAAAAGGTGAGTTCATTGCCAATCATAGTGAATTAGAAAATTCTAAACTTGATTAGCTTTAAGAAAGCAAATTATGGAATATTTTGTTATTCTATTTTTCTGGCATATCAACTCTTTTGGGCCATGAAAATTGGTTCATTCTATTTTTATCCAATAATATTTATTGTGGATGAAATCTTAATATTTTAAGTATTTTTAATATAAAATCAAATAATATGATCATAATATAAAGCAATAAACAATAAAAATTCCTATTGTGAAAAAGCAAAAAATAATTATATATTAACTTACTTGTAAAATCCTGATAGCTTGATCAAGAATGGATTTGGTATCAGTGTAATAATCTGGACATGGTAATGTGATGTTAGAAAAATGAGCTTGAAGCAACAAATGTGTTTTTGTGTGGGAAGAATCATAAGTGTGTGGGTTGACTTCAATTGACACTTGCTTGGCTAAATCACTAGAAATAGAAAAAGAAAAAAGATTAAACCAAAATTCTTTATAAAACCCCTGAGATTATGAGATACAATGATTTTTATACCTTTAATACATCTTTACATTTGTTAACAAATACAGAGATGAGGACCATAGTCTGCATAAAAAATATTAGATTGAGAGTCCAATACACAATAGTTTCATTCAAACTCTAAAAGTGGACATCTATGAAATGAAACCCTTTTTGATAAACATAAAATTCTTAGATAAAATCAAATCTTGAATATTCTTTAAAAAAAAAAATACCGAAAAAGGGAAAGTCTTCTCTAAAAACAAAATCCCAAAACTAGAAATGTATTTTGTAAATTCCTAGTGTAAATGAGGTTTGTGCTTCCAAACATGCTTTTGTTTCAGAAGTAAATAAAGGCTTAGCCCTAACTGACTTCAGAAATTCTTATTAAAACAACAACAATTGCAATACATCTTAAAGAACTACAAACCTGTTTAATTGATCTTCATTATGACGAACTGGTAATTCTGAATACTCATGAGCTTTCTGAAATATAAAAAATGTTTCAAAAAAAATTTTCAAATATTTTTGTATAAAAAAATTTGTAAGTTACACTTAATGTTTCTAGTTTCATTTTGAAATTAAAGTTGTTCACTAGAATTGACTGCTCCATGTTATTTATTTGGCTATTTGAAACAGAAGGTTTATTTGGACATTCCTATAACAATTCACCAGCTAAAAGAAAATATCCAAAGTGAAGTACGTCTCTAGGAGCCTTTGTGAGCAAAAAAAAAAAGGTTTGTCATTTAAAATACATGATTTTTTATTTTTAGAAAAACAATTTCTAAGCTTATATTTTTTTGATAAACTATTTGGATTAAATACAAATTTGTTTTTGTAAAAATTATCAAAATCCTTCAGTCTTCAGGTGTCCTGCATGCACTTTCTATATTTGTTAATTAGCACTGTGGTAATATGCTTCTATTAAAGATCATTCTTGTCACATACTTGACTATTTTGAAATTTTACCACTATTCATAATTCTTTACTTATTAGTAGGGTTGTGATAACATATTTTTATTAAAAATATTCTTGCCACAGTTCAAACAACTAAGGATTTGACAAGCATATTCTTTAATAAAAGAATATTGTCATAGGCCTATTGATAACAGTATATGATTAAAAAAATTGTTTTCGTATTTTGTAATACTGAGACAAAAAAAAAATTCAAAATTTGTTGAAAAGTGTAAAAAAAAAATGGAGAGTAACTCACAGATAAAATATCTAAAACTTCTGTAATGGCACATTTTTCACTCAGTTCTTCTTTAAACATTTTAACTGTTTTATGATTTAAGTAATAATATGATGCAATTCTCCCAAGAGTTGTAGCTTCAATTTTCTGGTCCTATAAAAAAAAAAACATGAAAGTTACAATCTAATGTCATCAAAATAATATTAATACTAATGTCTAGATTTAAAAAAACAAAAAAAGATAAACATTTTCCATAAAAACATATTTTGCGAAACATTTAAATATAAAGGTAAATATTTTTTTAAGAATCATTAACCCTACCTTATCCTATGGGGTGTTTGGAAAATCCAATTTTATTTCAAATGCTCAAAATTCTGAGATTAAACTTTTAGCAGTGAGGGGAAAGTAGTAGTAAAAGCTTGGACTCTGGAATCGTATTAAACAAGTACAAATGCCAGTCAAAAACATTACATTGACTTTTAGTTTACTCAAGCAGAAGTGGCTCATTAACTTGGCAGAGCATTTCATCTAGGAGTAAGGATAACGCTGATTCCAAAAACCCAGGTAGATTATATATATATACAGATAGATAGATGCTGCCCTGAGTTTACAACCTTCATCTGCACGAGATTGATGAAAGTGAATGTTATGGGATTTAAACTAGCGTACTACAATTCCAGAGTCCAATCTTTTACCACTGTTCCAGCCTTGCAGACATATTTTTAAAACTTATCAAAACTTTAAATTTGAGTCTTATTCAGCAATGAGAGATTAAAAGATACAGGGTGCTCAAAAACTTGTGCATTATGGGTAAAAAGTAATCCAAATAAACTAATAAACAGTTAATTTTATTATAAAACATTTTGACAATATAATTTATACCAATAAAAAAGTTTTGTTTATTTACAGTTTTATCTTATCTTAAAGAAAAAACTGAAAATGTTTTCCATTGGCATTAGTACATTATTTTCTACTGCACAGTAATCTTTTTTGTACACCCTATTATTATATGATAGAAAAAATATAAAATACCTCCATGATTTCAATACAGCCAGATGAAGAAAGAGCAAAGACACATTTTTCCACAAGACCAGATAAGTATTTGTTGATGTTATCAAAATCAGTGCTTTCCAAATCATAGTAGCTGAAGAAAAAGAAAAAATAGGATCAAAATGTTTGTATTGAACATTCAAAGTTCCAGACTTTTTCCTTATTGGCATTTTTATTCCTAGTATACACATGAAACTCTAGTCCCCGTAAACAAAATAAAAATATGCTTTCAAATTAAATTTAGTTGATCAAGGCAAGCTGATATAATCAAAATAAAGTAAAGAAAAATTGAAAATTATGAATAAGCTTTATTCTGAAAAAAGTTTTTTTTTTTTTTTATAATGAAACTTTTTATGAAAAAAAATAATAAATCATTTCATTGGTAAGTGAAAATGTTATAAGGGCTTAATTACTAGATCAAAAAATGCCTAGTTGAAAAATTGGACAATTTAATTTTTGTTCATTAATTTTAATAAAATCTACACTAATATAATATAATATAATATAAAATAATATAATATAAGTTTAATAACAAATTATCATTAATTTGTATAAATAAGTATAGAACTAAATTATTACTGGAATTCATAATTGGTAATATTTTTTATGATTAAATTTATTGATAAATAAATGAATCTGTTTAAATTTTAGAATAAGATTTTTTAAAAATGCATAAATTTCACCTAAAAATAAATCGAAACCTGACACAGAGATCTGCAACTGCTTGTTATCTCCCTTCGTTAACAAAGAGTTACCTTCCTTTGCTTTACCAAGAGGAGATAACTTAAGAACTTTGCTGAAGTTATTTCCCTTTAAAAACAGAAATTCAAATTAATTTATAAATATATCAAAGAAATATTTTCCCAAATATTTACATGAACATCTTGAGTAGATTAAATAAATTGTCCATTTTATTTTTTTTGTTCTTCCGATTGAGATTAACATTGATAAAACCTTACAGAATTTCCTTTCAAATGAAATCTGGTACAACCATTCATCTAGAAAACATCAGGTTCAGTTTGTCAGTTCCATCATAATAATTTTTATTCTACATTAACACAAACCTTTTTTGAAAATTGAAAGAATAACATATTGTACAGTTTACTTCATAGTACTTTTAAAATTTTTTTGTTGACAACTTGTTTTTAGTCCTTCCTAAAAAAAAATCTAAAAGCCATCCTAATAAAAAAAAATAATAAGGGTGAAAGCCCTGGGAGATGTTGCAGTTGCACCATACAGAGTCCTTTGCTAGAATGGTGTGGAACCTGCTGGAAGTCAGAAGAAACTTATTCCCTCTATGAATTCAGTAGAACTGCTGGTTGCTTGGTGCAAAAGCACCTGGAAATAGATGTGAGATTCCAAATAATAAAAATAATAAATAATTATGTTATCCTTAGAACCCTGACTTAGCATAATTACTAACTAGTCACTCAAATGCGTTCCATGAGACAATTATATCAGAGAGGAAACATTAGTGTGTCTTTTTTGTCTTGGGTCACTAGGGCCGATATATCGGCCCTAGTGACCCAAGCTTAGTTGCAAGTTCATGGTGCCAAGCAATGTTTCTAATAATATCTTAAAGTACTTAGAATTCAATTTAAAATCAGATTAAACAATGTTCTTTCTGATAACTTATGGCTTTTCTATTAAACATTATTAGTCAGTATTGGCCAATTGTAATACTGATATCATTAATGAAATTATGCTATAAAAATAAGAAATTTAGTTCAAGTTAAATTTGAATGTTGATTCAGGGTTGACTGCAGACTTTTTTCGGGTTTACAAGTGTGGTTTTTGCCCTTCGGAAGTATGACAGCACTTAACTTGGTGGGTTTAAGTTTTCATTAGAGTTAAGATTTGTTTATAGTTCATTTTTAAAACAAGAAAATCATGGTACATTCAACAACTTAATTATAAGTAATTACGCATTTTAATTATAGTTCATTTTCATTTTTGAGATGAGGCTTCATAATTTAGAAATTAACTTTATTATTCAGACTTTTGTCCTCATCTTTGGTAGTTTTTGAGTTAGTAATCAGTGGTGCAGCGGAAAGAGGCGTTAGAGTCTCAACAGTTTCAGGTAAGCATTGTCAGAACATAGCGGTTTCAATTCCTACCCAAGCCAGCCAGAGGGGTTACTTGGTCAAAAACATGGTCAGATAGAGAACAACTATGATTATTGGGGATTTGGTGACGAGACTCAGCATCCTATTTCCTATCTGAAGTTACAGTTAAAACACCTAAAGACAGCCTGAGGTAAACTAGGCCGAAACGTAGTGTAGAAAGTGCCAAAGATGAGGACAAAAGTATAAATAACAGAATTAATTCCTAAATTACACATTTTAATTGCAAAAATTTCACATCAAATTTTATTTGAAAAATGAAAAACACAAGAAATGTTGCTTAATATAACTTTTTTGTTTTTTTCTAATGACTGGTGACAACTTATGGAATTTCACAAGAAAATCATTTGAATAAAAGTTATTTCTCTTCCTTTTTTTTGTTTACTCTTTTCTCTTCTATGTCAATCCTAAAATTCTCTGAAGAACAGGAAAAATGACTTATTCCCAGGTAATTATTTTGAAATATTTGTGCTACCCACAAATTTTTTTTTTTTTATGTATTTTTCATTTCTTAATTAAAATTTCTTCTTGCATCAACTCATGAAATTCCTGAAATAACTTAAAAAAAAAAAAAAAAAGATCAAACAGATTTTCAAGAAATGATTAGTTTCTCTCATTTGATCAGCCCTCCCTCACTAACTGAAATACACTCCTACTCCACCCTCAACTAAACACACACTCTAACTTCACCCTCATCCAAATACACACCCTTCCTCATTTACTCAAACATACACTCCTAGTTCCTCTCTCCACCCACACAAACACTCTTATTCCACAGCTCACCCAAACACATACTCCTAGTCACTATCTCACTCAAACACTCTCCCCCTACCCCTCACTCAAACATATGCCTTCACTCCATCCCTCACTCAAATACACACTATATTCCTACTTAAACCCCCCCAAAAAAACTTTCCCTTCACCCTTAACCAAACACCCACTCCCACACAGATCAAAAATCTTTCTTTATCTACTTTCCTTCATGCTAGCCCGCATATATCCAGACATTTAAAAACTTAATAAAAAATAATATCAAATGAATAAAGAGACAAAATTCTCTTTAAAACCTATGAGACCTTAAAAAACCAAAAAATATTGAAAGGTTGTTAAACCCAAGCAAACCAAACCAAACTAAAATTTTAAAATCAATATATCAGAATATTTTATTGACCTAAAAGCTCAGCCTAAGTGCTTCAATTTTCTATTGATCCTTTATGCATTTTATTTGGCTGTAATATTGTTCTTATTTGTTGTAAGATTGGTTTTGGTGGCTTTGGTTGGAAAGTTTTAGAAGACTCACATAATATTAACAAAGATCTTTTTGCAAAGTATAATAATAACATTAGAAGAAGAAGCTGACTTCTCTTTTTGTTTGTCTTTCCAGTGCTCAAGAAATATCACCTCTAGATTTTGTTTCAGGTTTTAAAATCATCTCACACCAGCTGTCATTAGAACTTTGGTGCCAATAACTTTCTTAAGAACAAGGAATTCAAATCTTCTATAAACACTTCCTAGGGTCTTTAGCTGGTTTGTGTGAAATTGTCATACTAGTTATCAGCAGATTCTCAAATTTTCCAACTCCCTGGTGGCATCCTTGGAATTAAATGCATGCCAGAAAATACCATGGTGGTGTCTCTACTTTTCTCTTAACTCATTGCTAAATGAGCAAAAGGTTTTTTTTTTTCTTTTTTTTTAACATCAACTTTTTTCTTTAACTTTTTTTTTAACATATACTGCGACTGGCACTCTCTCAGCCTTTGCCATCTCTTCACATCAACAAAGATAGAGGAAGACATGTACCTGATACTCGGACATGAGTGAGAGCCAATGTAATAAACATAGTGGATTAAATAGACATAAAGATGAGAACTACAGTCAGCATAATAAATATGCCTCTTCCAATACAACATTATTAATAAAGAAAAATCTGTTTAATACAAGAGTTTCATAAGTGAGGAAGAAGTCCACTTGGGACAATGGGTAGACAATCAGACTTCAGAATCTTAATACGCAAGTTTGAATCCCAGTTGTTCTGTTTATGTTCACATTTGGACTAATACCCTAGGGAAAGTTATGAGTCCACATATTTCTTCCAGCAATGCATATTGTATTATTCAAAAAAACTACACGTGGACAAAAAAAGTTTATCAAAAATGATTGTTCTCGGCATTAAATGACTTAAAGAGGTTGCAATGCCGTAAAACTGAACAAACAATTAAAGCAGGTTTCTTTATTAAGGCTTTTTTTTTCTCTTTCCTTGAGGCTTGATTTTATGGGAAAATTGGTCGATATAATTGTACTTTAAGTCACACAATTGAACATCTTTAGGGTTGTGTTGATTGTAAAAACAGTCTATTCTATACATATTATGTAACAGGGCTCTACATTGCAAGTGAAACACTTGCATATTTCCAAGTGATTTTCCCTAATGACGACTAAAAATAAAAAACAATTACCTTTTGGTGACTGTTTTTTTTTTCACTTACAATCTTTTAAATATTGAGTGAAAAATGTCTTTTCAACCTTTATTTTTTATTGTTTTGATTAATTTCTTTTCTTGTTTTGTGTTTAACAGCATATCAACCTTCTTAGGTCATTTTAATGCCGAGAACAATTATTTATGATAAACCTTATTTTTATACACACATAGTTTGTTTAATAAGACAAGTTGCACCATTTAATCCATAGCTGGAGGGATAATGGGGATTCATACTTTTCCCAAGGGTATTTGTCGACATGTGAACGCAGATGGAACAACTTGGATTCGAACTGGCGTAGTACAGTCCCGAAGTCCGATTGCCTATCCACTGGGCCACACCGACCGCCTCTGCTTTGATTAAATGATCAAAGTTAAATTAATAAGGTTTAATAGGATAGATAATAGAAAAATATACTCTATTTTTTGGTGGTGGTGGAAAATAGTTGTGAATCAAAATGCAGAACAAATGCTAGTATTTAAACAAGTTGTGCTTGAGTGAGCAAAGTGTGGCTCATTTGGTAGAGGCAAGAAACTGTGTGGGATAATGGTTATTCTATAAGATCTAGAAACCCATATATAAAAAGGAATAGACAGAAACACTCAGTTCTATGTAAATGTCAACTATCCTCATGTAGCTGATATTGAAGAGAAGAATTGTGTATCCGACTTGGTTGGATTGGATTTTTCATGGGAAAATGTTTTGTTTCAATTTGAAAGTTATTTGTAAAACCAGTTGAAGTGAATAATGTTAGAATGAATGAATATTCAATTTACTTCTACCTGAATGTCATAACAAAGCAAAATGTGCTTTTTTTTAATAGTTTCAGGATAGTTGGTATAATAATTAAAATAATTATGAATATTAACTTTAGTGCTGGGAAATTTCCAGTTCTTTTCTTTTAGTTTATCATAAATTAGTGAATCTTGCAATGCATAATAAGGTTTTGTGATTAGAACTTTATTTAATCACAGAAAAAAAGTCTCTCTTTAGCTACTTTTTCATTTGATGATTCTTCAGAAGATTTTATCAAAGAAAAAATTTAGGAGGGAAAATTGACTTTGTAAAGAATTAATATTAAAGTTGATAACAACATTTTGTACATTTTTTTAAGGGCATTTAAATACATTATTATTAACAGGGCCGTGCTTGCAGACCCCGCTATTGTGGGTGGATCGCAAGCACCCTAGGGGCCGCAAAGCTCCTTGGCTCCACAGATTGTAATGCAAAAAATTACCAAAATAATTAATTGTTAGGATTAATTAGAAAATCATTATCACGCTTGAAATATACATTTATCTATCAATCCATCTTACTTTCTGCCTATCTCTCTTGATATAAAATATTTGTATTTGTATGTATATGTAGTCGAAGGCTCCAGTATGTTTGAGGCGGGGGGGAAACTTGCTTTTTTTAGGGTAAAGGGGCCACAAGGCGTCTTCTGCGTTGGGGCCGCTGTGTGGCTAAGCACGGCACTGATTATTAATATTAAATTTAAAATTAATTACATTAATCCGAGCTTATTTTTTTTTAACTCTCAAGGGTTTATTGACTTAATAATCTAATCCTTACTTGGAAATATAGTCAAGTCAGTTTTAAGATTAATTATTTAGAATAAAATTCAAGAATAGGAATGTTTATAAGATACTGAGCAAGTAAACTTCTATCAGAAAGTTTTTAAAATACAGGTACTTTGAATGATCTAACCAAAATCTATATTTAGTCATTGTCAAAATACAGTCTTCCAGAGAATACTTAAACCTTTGGACCCTGATGTAAAAAAAAACAATAACAAACAAAAAAGACGATATGTAATTACAATTAACCAATCATGGTAAGCTGAAATATCAGCCTTGTCATCTTTTTTAATAAGTTACAAGGAACAATTTATCAGCCTTTCAGGATATAAAGGAGTAAGTTGATATATCATATTTGATATTTGATGCTATTTCAGAATCCTTGGGATGAGGCTTGAAGATTTATACAAGTATTATTCGGACTGTTGTCCTCATCCTTATCA
>JAUZSX010308790.1:0-12424 GCA_034780655.1 Idiosepius hallami | reverse complement strand
TATTCACGCATATTTCATTAAATAAACTAAAAGACAAAATAAAACTTTTTTTTTTGTCTCTTTAAATAATGGTTGAACCAATTTAACATTTAGTTTGCCTAAACGAGTGGTTTTCAAATTGAGGAGTACAGACATCATTCCACCCCCCTTGTTAGGTGTGAAGAAGTTTTGGGTGTACTGATGAGTAAACAGTTTGATTCGGGACGTTAAAATTGTGAAATAGTCCTTGGAGAAATTATAGTAGAATGTTTAATTGGTGTTGGTAGAAAGGCTGAAAAACAGAATGTTCTTGGGGTTTCACAGTCGCTGTAACTCGATTTACGTGCATTCTGTATACTTCCACTGTATATTCTTCTAAATTTCTCATCGTTCTGGCCTTCGTTAGAAGAGGGGGATGCTGACATTTTGCTCAGCAGTGAAGGGGGTGGTTATAGAAAAAAAGTTTTAAAAATGCCATTAAGATCCTGTGGGTTTTTTTCTTGACCGAATAAATAAGCTTTAATTACTAAATAATTATTATTAATGTTTTGATTATTCAATTTCTTTCTGATTAACAATAAAAACAACAGTAAGGTTAACACTGATTTAAAAAAAACAAAAACAGGGATCTAATGAGCACATAAAAACTGTCCTTGTGCCTAACTTGGATTGGTACCCAACCGAATACAAACAACACTAGGGTTGGTAATCTCAATGAAATTAACAAAAATAAGTTTGTCTAAAAAAAAAGGATTGAATAATTCCACAACCAAAACAATTTTTAATGTCAATTAACAATAGTAGGGCCCGAGGGCCGTGATTAGGCTTATCACAGCACTTCAACAATAGTAGGGCCCGAGGGCCGTGATTAGGCTTATCACAGCACTTCAACAATAGTAGGGCTCGAGGGCCGTGATTAGGCTTATCACAGCACTTCAACAATAGTAGGGCCCGAAGGGCCGTGATAGGGCTTATCACAGCACTTTAACAATAGTAGGGCCCGAAGGGCCGTGATTGGGCTTATCACAGCACTTCAACAATAGTAGGGCCCGAAGGGCCGTGATTGGGCTTATCACAGCACTGACCAATAGTGGAATAAAAATTTGGAGATATCGTTTAAGAAATTTTAGTAGAAAAAGGAAAAAAAAAGAGATTAGTGTTGCTACTTCACATACACTGGGCAACAATTCTTTATTTTTTTTTTATGTTGTCTAGATTTCTACAAATGATTTAGGGTATTTTTGCATAACTGAATCAGGAAATGGCACCCGTTTCTCTCTATTTGGTCAGGCTTTTGTGCAAAGTTGATTTAAAAAAGAAATCAGATCATGTGAAAAAATCAATTAGATTTTTTATGGTATTTTCAGCTGATTTTTGTCAATGCATATCATCACTCAGAACTATTGAACTTTACTTCTGGTGATTAAAATAATTATTTCCAATCAAAACAATTATTCAATATGGTTTTTTACTTTCACCAATTTCTTTTAAATTACTCCACACATGCAGACATGTAAACAAAAGCCTAAAAAAAAACATGTGGCCATTAGTAAAAAATTTGACCTGATTGAGCAAAACCAATGTGATTTTTGGGTTCAACAGATTTGTCTTAAATCATTTGAAAAAACACAGACAACAAATTTGTTGTTGACCATTGTTATTATTATTATTGTTCTTTTTCTTTTTCGGAGTAAGTTTCATAGTCAATAAAAAGAAATACAAAGTCTTCTTTAATTACTAAATTATGTCGCACATCCAAAATGATTTGGCCAATCACAAGTCTTGATTCGTTGGTTCCATGCTGTTCCTGCTGCACATTGATAATTAAATGGTACCATCCAGACACATTGATAAAAACGAGTACAATCCATCCAGTCACGATATAAACCGAATAATGTTGGACAAGTAAACTCTAAAACAGAAATTTAAAAAATAAAATTATTAAATCACAGACAAAAATCAAAATAAATCACAGAATCAATAAATCTATGAGAATTTTGAAAAACTTGAAATATCTTCATTTTTTATTAAATCAATTTTATTTCTTTGCTCAGTTTTGATTTATAATAATTCTGATTTGTAAAATAAGAAAAATCTTTTTGATTTTTCTAGATGTTCATCAAAAAAAGGATTAAACACAAAAAAATTCGAGTTTTTCAAATTTTAAAAGAATTCAGTGAAACAATCTAAAAATTATCACAAGAATTAAAATCAAACAAATTGTTTTTTAAGAAAAAAGTTTAAAATAAGAATCAAAAACTGATATCAAAAAGAAAAAAGAAAACAAACCTTTTGGTATTAAATTATTTTCTTTGGCTAATTCTTCTCTTTCTTTTTCTCTTTCTTCTTCTCTTTCTTTTTCTTCTTCTTCTTCTTCTTCTCTTACTTCCTCCTCCTCCTCCTCTTCCTCCTCCTCCTCCTCGCACGGTTCTTCTTGATTTCCCGCCAAAAGTCGCTGCTCCAATTTTTTTCCTCCATTTTCTTTCAAAATCAAATCTTTCGTTTTCGTCGCGATTTTTTTTACAAAATAAAATTTTGTTTTATTTTCTTTCTTTATTTTTTCCATCTTTTTTTCTTTGTTTGTTTTTTCTATTTGTTTTTGTCTTTGTAAAATATATTGGGGCAATTTAGGACTGACTGCATGACCCTGTATTTCTGTAGAATGGTCAAAAGGAGGAGGAAAGAGCATTTTAATAATAGGCTGACCTTTATGAGGGTCATATTGGTCATGGGCCTTGAAAAAAATTCTTTTTTTTACCATTGTTGTTGTGGATTGACTTTTGGGCGAAAATATTCGACCGACCGGATTTTGGACTTTGGGAAATTGATTGATTTTGGGCAAATGAAATTTGTTGAAAGAATTAAACAAAGATTTTTTATTTGTTTGAGAGAATTTAAAAAGATTGGAATTTGTTGATTGTTTAGAAAGGGACAAAAGAAATGATGTTGAGTGGGAGAGAAATAAAGACTTTGTTCTTGGTTTTGAGGATGATGATGATTGTGATGATTGTGATGATGATGATGATGGCGTAGAGGAAGTCAAAGAAGATAAAATGGAATATAAATTTGTTGGGGTTTTTGGTTGTGGAGGGGGGATTGATGTTTGTAATGAGGTTTGTGATGATGATGATATTGATGATGTTAGTAGTGATGATGATAGTGCTGATGATGGAGATGATGATACTGATGATGATTGTGGTGATGATGGAAAATAGGAAATGCTTTTGTTTAAAACAAGGAAAGGAAAACTTGAAGAAAACAATAGAAGACGAGATTCATTACTCATTGTTGTTGATAATGATGATGATGATAATGATGGTGATGATGATGATGATGATAGTGCTGGTGTTGAGGATGAAAATGCTGATGATAATATTTTTGCCATTGGTGATGGTGAGGTTGGTCCCATTGAATTGGTAACATTATAAATTTCTTCATTTTTATTTTCTCTTGTGTCAGATTCTATTCTATCAACAATTTGGGGCAAATGAGTTTGCGTTTCTGCCCCAAACAAAATCTTGCTTGTGCTCATGATGATGATGCTGCTGTTTGGTGTATCACCGTTGTTCAGAAACTGAAAAAAAAAAAAAAATTTTTCTTTTAAAATTAGATTCTTTTAAAAAACAATTTTAAAGCAGAAAATGGAATCACAAAAAACAAAACAGTTGCCGACAAAAACTTTTAATTCTTGTAAAAACGCAGACCCATAAAATCACTCGGGTTTTATTTCTTGAATAATTAAATTTACAAATTTTATTGTTGATGATGATGATGATGATGAGAAGAAGGAGGAGAAATAACAGTTGGAGGAGGAGGTTCAAGTTAAAACTGGAAATATTTGTTGAAGAGAGAAAAGATAGAAATCTTTTTGTATCTGTTATAAAGAAACTTAGTTGCGATGATGAAAACATATCAAAATAATTGTCATAATTTATTCAATATTATAGTTCAAAATAGAAAATGAATCATTAACATTCAATCCCTTTGCATTAATAGACACACAAGATTTAAGCATAATATTTAGAAAGTTAATTGTTTTACCTTAAAATTTGGTGCCTGAAATTTCTGTTCAGTTGTGGATAAAATGAGTGAATGTTTCTTTGTAAGTAATTCTTTGATAAGTGAGTGCAACGTAAATGTTGATCCTTGTCTTACAATGTTATCAAAATCATCCAAAGGAAGAGACCAAGTCATTACGCCACCAAGTTGAAGTTTTTTTAAATATTCAATCTTCAAGAAAAATGAAAGCAAGAAATATTAAAATTGATATAAAAGAAAAAAAAAAACAGTTTAATTATTCGACTTTTATAAAAAGCCTTTAAAAAACTTTATTTAAATCATTTGATTCGTTTATATTTACTTTTGACTTATTTTGATCATTTTTATTGATGCTTCAATACCTTTCAACCAACTTTACCTCTTGGTGTCTTCAGGTGATTAACTGCGACCTCAAATAGAAATGCTTAGTCTTGTAACCATATCCTCAATAATCACTTGCCTTTCAAAGGCTGTTGGCCAAAACGTAGTGAAACGATCTTTGATTGTATCTCATTATATTTGACAAAAAAATTGGAATTAAATTCCGTTCAAAACATAAGGTGACCCGTAAGTCACTTTACATTTTAAAATTTAAATAACTTTTTTTCTATTAAAATATTTTTATCTACTTTTTCATAATTATAAAATAGAATCTTTGGTCATGTTTGATGTGGTTAAGTTTACAAAAGAAAAACAAGATAATTGAATTTTACTTTGAAAATAGACGGTCAATTGTTACAACGCAAAGACCTTATAAGCACCATTTCAATATTAGGCATCCTCATCTTAGACCTGCAATAATGAACTTAATGATGCATTTTCAAGAGCAGGGCTGTGTAAATGTTAGGTCTAGACATAGAGCAAATCGCTCATTAGATAAACCTAAAGTCACTATAAAGGGACTTATGGGCCACCCTGTATCAAACATTCCTTAAAAATAAAGGATTGAATTGGATCTGATTTGCTTGTGTGTCTAAAAAACTTGCTTCCATTTTGACGGATGAGAGTCACAATAAACATTAATTCGTCAATATCTTTTTTTCGCTTTACTTGCGAATTTAAAGCCACTTTTGATTGAAATCTAAAACATTATAAGTAAAGAAGAGTTTGACCGTTCAAAAGTGAATGAAACATAATGGAGGTTACTTCAAGCATGAAATTCTATTCAGATTTTCTTACCTTAAGTGTAATACTTTCCTCATCATCATAACCAACCCATTGTTTTTCATTTAAGCTGTAGGCATAAGGCACCCCTTGTTGTGGGTCCCATTCTCTCTTCCAGCCATTTTCAAGGTTCAACATAATCTGAAAAATAAAACAAAAAAAAAGTCAATTTTTAAAAACTTTTCTTAAAAAAATTTAATTTTGTCTTCCTCGTGTTAATGTCTACTTGTACAAAAATACTTCTCAAGATATTTTGGACCCAGATCCTTAAAAAGATACTAATTCCTGTGGCAACGGCTGTGAAAATCAGAGCTTACCGTCCAAGCGACCTAGGTGTGCACTTTGTCATCACTCTGCAAAGCCAGGATGAGAAAAAGAATTTTAAAAATGGCGCCCTTGGCATTTTGTAATGGTGTAATCCGGAAACTCTTGCAACATCTTGTGGACATGCGCAGAGGTGTTGGCCTTTAATAAGTATAAATTTAGGTTGTTTTGGAAGGCAAACAGTGAGAAAAAACGTCTGGTTGGTTATTGCATCGTGTCGTATGTCCTGTGTGGTAATTTATTGTGTTTGTCATTGTGTACTGATTGAACTGCTCTCCTGTCCCTTTCAACTTCATAATTTTCATAATTTAATCAATTATGTAAATGTTATGCATGATTTATTTTATTAATACATAAAAATGAGAATAAAATAAAATATAAAAAAGAGAAATTTATTAGATAAAAATCTATTAAATCTCTCTTTTCTTATATTTTATTTTATTCTTATTATGATTATTATTAATTAAATGTGTGAACAACAAAAAAATGTATTTACCTCATAATAAGAAAGAAATCCTTTTTCCTTTGTGTATCGTCCAGCTTTTGACTTTCCACAATTTGGAGATCCAGGCTTTACCTGATTGGTACAGAATGTAAATCCACGTCCATACATCGGGATTCCGAGGATTAGTTTTTTAGGATTGGCACCAAGACTGATCCATTTTTTGACTGCCCAATCCTGAGGTTTTTCGAGGTTTTAGCAAAGTGAAAAATGAAACCAAATCAAAATACGATTCATGTGAATAATTCAAAACAATTTTGTTTGTACATGGGTGGGTTGATGTGCGGGTGGGTTGGTGTGTGGAAATTTGCATGGGTAAAATGTATTTATGTGAGATTATGAATTTTTGTAACAAAGCCTGCAGGAAGTCACGGCCACAATGAAAGAAATGCAAGATATGCACACTAGACGTAAATGTCACATTGTTAAATATGCAATAAAAATGAATACATTTAAGTAATGTATACTGATATAAATAGGCTTCCATAAAAATTTGTAGGTGTCTATGTATGTATATAAACCTATATATGGGCTGCGATGGTGAGCACTGGTAGAAGCTTGGGCCCTAGAATTGTATTACGTGAGTTCAAATCCCAGTCAAAACCATTACATTCACCTATAGCTGCCTCAGGCAGATGGGACTCGTTAACTCAGGAGAGCAACTCATCTAGGTGAAGGGCAACACTGAATGCAAAAAGCCCAAGTATATAGAGCACATAAAAATGACCTTGTGCCTAACTTGGGTTGGTGCTTGACCAAGTAAATATAATATAAACCTATAGATGTATATAGATGTCTTGATGTGAGTGAATGTATGTTTTATGGTGTACGAATGTGTGTGCATTTCATGCTCGACTCACCACAGTCGCTTTTTCTCCATTTTTGCCAATTTCTTCTTTTCTCGGATAAAGAGGAGCATTTATTTGTAAAGTGGGTTCCCAACCACCGTGGAGGTCATAGGTCATTAGATTGATAAAGTCAAGAAATCTAAAATCAAATAAAAATAAAAATGGATTTTCATAAAAAAAAGTTAGACAGAAAAGAAAAAAATCTTTCTAAAAACGCAAAAAAAATGAATTGTGAAATTCGTGGAAAAATAAATTCAAATATATATATATATATATATTTATATATATATATATATATGTAAAGGTAGAAAATTGCAAAGATTATAAGGCAGTATGATGCATTGTTTATTATATTTGGTAATATTTTGGAATTAAAATTCTATTTTCAAACCAGGGGCTCACTCTAAGTGCTTCTTGTCTGTAAGAACTGCTACAAACAATCAATGTAGAGATTTGTCTTTGGTGGTCCGATTAAGCAGTGTGGACGCATTAAGGAGAATGAAACTGACATTGTCCCTTGACAAGGAATCGTAAAAGGTTGCATGCCACATAAAGTGATTATCAATTGGAAGAGAGGGTTAAGAAAGACCCCTTCTCAACCAGAAAAAAAAAACCTGTTGGAGTAAACATGTCATCAAGGCTCTGCGGACGCTGAAAGGAAAATGGGATTACAAAAAAATTAATAAATAATAATAATAATAATGACTACTACACTTTTAAAGACAGTGGAGATAATAATAATAATAATAAGGTTACTGAACCAAAGAGCCTAAAAAACAGACAGAAAAAAAGTATTTTTTAAAAAGTATTAAAAAAACCAATAATGTTGTGGAGCACCTGGCACCCCTCCAGAATGGTACAGCCCATTCACTATAAAAAAATGGTTGCAGAACATGACTTTGTTAATAGCTGGTCCAAGGCAGAACCTTGCTCTTTTTGTTGTACAATTTTTACCTTCTTATTTCTGTTATATAAACATGTCTTAGACTAAACCACAAATTGTTAAATTATTTCACTGTTGGGCCATAACATCTGGCAACGAGGATGAAATGGGCCACAACAAATAATAATAATGATAATCGTAATCATTAGGGAATTTTAAAGAATCTAAAGACTTGAAAAGAGGATTACAGGACATTTGAATCGATGGAAGAATAAATAGACTTCTTACAGTCTACTTCACTCGTAAAGTATTAGAATAAAAATATATGACCTGCATGAAGGGAGAGAGTTTGCAGTCACCAACTGTAAATAGACACCGCCAGGGGAGACTTATTGTCACTGTCTTCAGGAAAAACTTGTTGGCAGAGTTATAGTCAGGAGGCAAAATCTGAAAAGAGGCCTAAAAATCACTTTAGGGGGTACGGAATGTTAGGAGCAGGCATTCATGTCAGACTGTTAGAGGGGTCCATACCGAAGGTTTTTCAGGTGGATTCCCATTCAATTAGGCTTTTATTAATTTTTTAGAGCAAAAACAAAATGGCCGCTATGGTTGAAAATACAGTTTTATTGTAATGGAACATAGCTTCATGTGTATTTGAGATAATGTTATGAAATTTACTGTAGTTGGAGATATTACTATTTGTGAAGCATGGTGAACTTTGTTTCGTAAGATTTCCATATTTTTGTACATTTAATATGATTTTATTATCACTTTTTAGCCAAATTTATGATGAACTTAGCTAGTATATATATAAGATAATGTAAAGCAAGATTTATAGATTTTGTTTAGAATGCAGTATAAAGTATTTATAGCGTATTTTTTAAAATGAAAATAAGAGTTAGAACAAAAAAAATCTGGACTGAACACTTTCTTTAAAAACCGCTTTTTGTAAAAACGATAAGAAAAAAAACGACAAACACAAAAAATTATTTTCAATTTTAATATTACAACATCTCAGGAAAAAAAAAACTTTTATGTTTTTTTTTCTTTTTCAAACTGACTTCGACAAAAAAAGTTTAAAAACAGAACAAATAAAAAAAAAAACAGAGAACGAAACTCTGTTTTCTTTTTTCTTTCTTTTCACACGTCCAAAATGTGCGATATATTTTTATTTTCAAAAAAAAGTTTTTGAAAAATAGGCAATAAAAATATTCAAACAAAATCTGAGGATTAACTAAAGAATCAATATTGCAAATAACAATGTGTATATTTATTATGCGGACTATACTTATCAAGCCTCATCTTAATGAAGGAACAAAAGGAACAAATATAATGATAAGGACTGTAGTGTGCAAGAGATAATAGTTATCTGAATTATCAAGCCTCATCTCAAGGATAGTAAATTGAAGAAATATAACGATGAGGACTATAGTCTGCATAATAAATATACATATAATCAAACCTCATCTCAAGGATAGTAAATTGAAGAAATATAACGATGAGGACTATAATCTGCATAATAAATAAGCAAATGATCAAACCTCAACTCCAAGATTGTAAATTTAACAAATATAAAGAAGAGGACTATAGTCTACATGATAAATATACAAATTATCAAGCCTCATCTGAAGGATATTAAATCTATCAAATATAAAGATGTGGACCTAAGTCTGCATGATAAAACTACAAATTACCCAACCTAATCTTAAGGCTAGTAAATTTTTAAAAAAATATTAAGATGAAGAACTTACGAATTTATAAAGGGTTAGAAAAGAAAGGTTTAAGAAAACGGGTGAATAAAGAGATAGAGAAAATTTGTAAATAACAGAAAAATACAACCAAAGGGAAAGTTGGAGGATCCTTAAAAGGTTTCTGACTCCCAACAAAAAAAAATATCGGGTCTTTATAGCTTTCAGATTATATACATACTTAGAATTCTGTTAAAGATTGATATTTCATATGGAAAAATAGATAGATAGATCGATAGATAGATAGGTAGATAGGTAGGCAGATAACCACAAAACTACATAGATAGATAGATAGATAGTTAGATAATTAGATAGATGGGTAGATAGATAACAACATAGAAAGAAAGTGAGAAAGAAAGAAAGAGAGAAAGAGAGATAGATAGATAGATAGATAACTACTTAGATGGATAGATAGATAGATAGGTAGACAGATAACCACATAACTACATAGATAGATAGATATTTAGATAGATAGATAGATATTTAGATAGATAGATAGATATTTAGATAGATAGATAGATAGATAGATAGATAGATAGATAGATAGATAATTAGATAGATAAATACATAACTACAGAAATAGAAAGAAAGAAAGAAAGAAAGATACATTGATCGATAAAGAGATAGATAGATAGATAGATTGATTGATTGACTGATTGATTGATAGATCGATAACGAGATAAAAATAGATAGATAGATAGATAGATAGATAGATAAATAGATTAAAACTGAACTTCTAGAAGTCCATTGAGATGTCTCTTTTCACTTATTTTAAATGGTACTTCGCCAAAGCATTTTTAAATATACGACCGCTTCAACCAAGTTCATTCGGTACACATATCTACTTAAATATTTATATCTGTATACAAATATGTATTTATAGGCATAAGCCTATGCCATCGAGAGAAGAACTCGACGTAAAATACGCTATTGACATGAGTATAGATAAATTGATGTTGGGATTATCTATTCCTTGTTACTTGACAGTCATTTGGATTACACTAGTGTATTTTTGTTTAAATATAATACTATATTCAGCGTGGCTGGAGTCAGTGCATTGAGAGTGAAGCATTGGTGAGAGCTTGGGCTCTGGGATGATTTGCTTGTTTGTTTTTTTGTTTGTTTGTTTTTTTTTGTTTGTGTTGAACGGCATATAAACTTTTTAGGTCATTTTAATGCCGAGAACAATTACTTATGATAAACGTTATTTTTTAAACACAAATAGTTTTTTTTTTAAATATTTTTTAAAATATATATTATTTCTAAAAAAAAAATTATTTGCATGAATTAAAAATTTTCTTATCTTCTTCTTCCTTTGTGCAAAAAGGAAAATATGTTTTTGATTTTGATACTTTACAAAAATATATTATTTCACTAAAATTGTGGCTTATTGCCACAAAGTTCAAACTATCATTTTAAAATCCTAAAGCAAAAATACTTGTTTTGTTATTGATGACTCTGATTTTTTATGGTGTTGCAAAACTTTTGTCCAGGGCAGTACATACATACATACATACATACATACATACATCTATGGCACTATTCGATTTTAGCGTATAAATATGTTGTAAAAGGGAACTATTTTTGTAAAAGGGAACTATTTTCACTATTTCCCTTTCCTTTTTGTTTCCTTTTCTCTTTCTTTTTCCTGCAAGCTGACAATGTAGCAGCACGCATTTTTTTAGTGCTCCTTGAAGCACTAGTAGTTAGAGCCCTAACATAATTTAGTTAAGATAAGTTCAATTTCATTTTAATTTTAATTGTAATGTTTTATATATATTGTTAATTTTATTTTTTTAACCAGTTTGTAAATAAATAGAAATTTTACTCAATGTTTCGTGTTGTCAACTTTGCATGATGCTTGATCGATTCGATTCGCCCAAAGCAGGACTAAGACCATCAATCCTGTGGACCCCAACCGAGACGGAGGACAGCCCATCCCCAGCAAAGCTCCAAGACCAGGGACTGCACACACTCATTCCAGAGAAGTCCCTGGTTCCACAGGGCGGTTTCAAGGTCCTGTCGCCAGATGGAGAATATCAGACCAACAACCAATATAACCAAAAGGGGTCCTACCACTAAATCGGCCCGGCCACGACACGTGTTCATAAATGGGCTGTGACTATAAGTGGCACCGTGTCATACATACATACATGCATACATAGATGCATGCATGCATTTTATTGTATTTATGTATAGGAGAGTGACATAGCAACGATTTTTGCCGCCTGTGGCAGTCTTAAGATTTGCGTCCCCTTGCACACCAATCAGTTAACGTTCAAAATTCCAAAAAGCCCTAAAACTATTTATTTTCATGGAACTACAATCAAGAATCTAATTATATTCAACTTGAAATATTTATTATCATTGGACTGATGGTGCAGTTTAAAAGAACAGTATTATTATGTGAATATTCTGGCTATGTGTGACGCTTAACCGAAGAGCAGTGAGTGAGTGACGCTTAACCGTGCTCTGGCCAAGATGGCAAAGAGCCGAGATATCCTCTCGAGGTGAATCTCTGTGCAGGACGCAGTTTGCCCATGCAGCGCTGCTGAGCAGACCATCGCTCACCTACTCACAGACTGCCCGCTTAGCGTGTCTAGCCTTGTTATGGACGTAAGGAATGCAACGGTTACTGCCTGTACGATACGATGATGATGTGAACATTGAACAAATAAAACACTGCAACCTTAAAAACTCATTTTGGTAATAAAATTTCAGATTTTTTTTCATCTCATTTTTTGTTGGGGAGTAAAACACCCCTCATTATAGACTCGCCGACTCAGCGAATGTCGGCGCATGCGTGCGACCGACGAGTCACTCCGAGAGACTTTCGATAGACACTTCGAGACTGGGAGTCGTCTCGACGCCGTCTCGGGGCTGGTCGCCCCAGCGGCCATATATATTTCTGTTATATTTATTAATACACACTTTATAC
>JAUZSX010308780.1:0-12425 GCA_034780655.1 Idiosepius hallami | reverse complement strand
TTAGGCTTCATTAATTTTTTGGTTTCTTTTAATTTATTAAGATAAAAATATTTGATCTGACAATTTTTTGTTTAATTCATTTGTTTCATTCATTTTATTTAAACTAAAACATGACTGTGTAGACACAAAACTTCCCATCAAAAATTAAGCATATTTGAAATTAACCCAGCCATAACTGCAAAACTGCCAATTTATTTAATCATAAAATTTACCTGAATTCTCAACATATTTCATGTTAATAAGGGTTAGGAAAGGAGTTTTGTACTGGCTTAGAATGGATTGTGTGAAGTGAGAAAAAAAAAGTTGAGAAAAATTCCCTTTTATTTATAGAATTGAATTTTACAAAATTAATAAAAGAATTAAAATGTTTTTTTTTTCTTTCTTTTGGTTTTAGCTCGTCATTTTTGTGTCCCCCCTGAAAATGTTTATTTAATCCATGATGATATTGCTCGGAAAATTGGAAAGATTACACTAAAAGATGGCGGCTGTGCAAAGTGAGCGACCTTTTTTTGTTTTCTATTTCTGATGCACAACTTTCAATTACCTATTTTTTATGTTTAAAAAAAAATTGAAAAATCAAACTATTCTACTTTCTGTTATACAGTGTGTAAAGTTTCTTTAAACTTTAAAATTTATCCCAATATTGAATAAATAAATGAATATGTAAAAAGAATTTATAAAACCAAAGTATTTTTCCTTGTAAAAATGCAATTGATTTATCAAATCGTTCTTATTTTTTGTATTTGTTTTCAAAAATAAAATTAATCTAATTCTTGTGAATATTTCATTTTGTTTTGTTTTTTTCCTTGAAATTCTAGTGGTCATAGTGGTGTGAGATCTGTACTGCATGCTCTTGACACAGAGGTAAGTCCAAAGAAATATCTTCAATAAAAAATACATGGATGTCTATTTAACCATTTCAAAATTAGAAATTCCAATTTTATTCACAAAAAAAAAAACAACTTTAAAGCATTATTCACAAACATTTGGATTTATGTAGTTATGAAAGACCTTAATGGCATACAATATTATGTATTTTGCTAGATTTCCTGGAGACTAGCTAAGCCTGATAACATTTAAAGCATTAATAATATTTCTGTAAGAGATGAATTGTTATAAAAGTAGAAGAAATTCGATTTAGCTTTCTTTTCTTATTATATAACGTTCTCTGTGGGATATTTATTGCTGGATCTTTTGCTTTGGAAGAATTATCCAAAAGCAATTTAAGCTTGATAAATATGAATATTTTATGTTTATAATATGAAGACTTTGTTGTTTATGTTATTGGCTATATTAAAGGTGTGGTTACTGTTGTTCAGTTTTTACGTCTAATGATTTAAATAAATTTAAATTACAAATAAAATAGCATTTTTTATAAAAGAAAAAAAAAGTAATTGAATTTTGAATTTTTCAGAAATTAACGAGGCTGAAGATTGGAATTGATTGTCCACCAACAAAAGACAAAGTTGCTGTTCATCTGAATGAACAATTTTCTCCTGCAGAGCAACTTGTTCTTGAAGATGTTCTTGAGTTGTGTTTGACAGCTTTGTCTCAGCACATGAAAGATAAGAAAGGTTTGGACATGATTAAAAGTATTAATGATTTGGCCAAAAAGGTTGAAGGAGAAAATCAAGAAGAAAATCAATAAGCCATCAATTTTATGAACGGATGTTTGTCATCAGTAGGGCTGTGAGAATATTCTTAAAATATGCTTTATATTCTCTTGATAGGCTAGAAATATTCTTCAAGTATAGGCTTATGATTTTTTGGGGGGGAATATGCTTTTTTTTTTTTTTTTTTTTTTTTAAAAAATATGCTTTAATTTAAAAGCATTTTTTTTAAGAATATGCTTTTAACAAAAAGCACATTTAAAAAGTTATAAGCATATTCTTTTTAAAAAAGAATATTCTTTTTTAAAAAGAATATTCTGTATGCAAAGAATATGCTAACATAAAAAGAATATTCTTGTCATCAGCAATGATTGATTGATTTATTATTATTATTGTTGGGTTGTCCCAAAAGTTCGTAAACACTTTGAAATTTTACTCTTTACAAAGTAATAAACAAAAACAAGAAAAATTCTTCCTTAAAATAAAATCATTTTCTTAGACAATCTTTCTGCTTTTGTATCTGTTAAAATAACATTCAGCTCATTTCGATTTAAAGAATTCTTGTCACGCTTCCTTAAACTTTTGGGACAACCTAATATTATTATTATTATTATTATTGTTTTTCCACAAATTATTCAGTCATTGAAATGATAAAATCTCTGAAACTTCAATTGTTTTTGCCTTTTTTAAAATTTGTAGATTTTTTTTTTCCATTCACTTTTTATTTTTTCATTAAAATACTTTTTTTCCTTCGTCGATATCCCCAGAATTATATTTAAGTCTAATCTTGCATAATCACTGGCGGTTTTAAGCACTAAAGACAGTTTAACTTTTAAAGTCAAAGGTTTATTGCTTATTATCTGTCAGCCAATTCCTAGGTTCATTTTCTGGAACTCAATCTGGCGATTCCCTAAAAGATTCAACAAACGCACTCACACATTATTGATCAGTGTAGACATAGACAATAGCATTTGGTAACTGTCATTTTGTGTAATCTTTAGAGTCAGGGGGGGGACTCTGGCATGGAGAAAGCAAACATGTTGACATACAATATAAAATGACTAACTTTTTTTTTTGTTTCAGGCATAAGTAAGATTAATTCATTGAATTTCACTTTTTCTTTAACTGTTTGGTTGACTTACAATATCACACTGTCAATCAAAATGAACTCTCTTATATCTGGGGATGGACTGGTAAAGAGTAAATCCAAGTTTCTCTTATATTTGGGTCTCTTTTATATACATTAACACAGGCTCTAAAACAATTAAAAAAATTACCTTTTTTTTTTTTTAAGAGAAAGTAATTTTTGACTGAATTATTTGTGAAAATTGAAAATGTATTTTTGTCTGCGTCTTTGTGTTTTTTATTTTTTTAAGTCTATAGCTGTTAAATAAACTAGTGTTCTGTACATAAAAAAGTGTTATATGAAGTGTTCTCATACATTGACCAAACCCGGTAATAAGAGACTTCTTCTCTGATCTTAACAACTCTCTTATATCCATGATACACTCTGTATGTGTGTAAATATAAATATATATATATATATATATATATACCAATTTATTTTTGTCGCTTTATAAAATTTAAAGATTACTAAAAATTTGGAAGCATTTTTTTTTTCCTTTTTTTTTAAATTTGCAAAAGTAAACTTGTTATAGATTTGAAAGTAACTTTGTAAGCAACTTTAATCAGTGAAATACATAAAACCAAAATATCAATCAGAATATAATGCAGTTTTATACCGGTGAAGATGACATTATTATTATTACATAGGACCCAGTTTCATTATTGAGGTCTTATTTAGACAAAAAATCTTGTTTTTTCAGTGTTTTACTAAATCTGTTGCTAGATTCTTTTCCAAATAAGACTTTATGACAATTCAGAAAATTTGCTTTTGGACTTGAATATCATTATTTTTTACACATGAAACAATTTAATTTATGATTACATCTGTAGACTGACTTCTACTCTCATTATAAGAAAAAAATTGATAATCTTAACAATTTTCTTTTTTTTCTACTAATCAATTTTTTTCCTTTTTTTTTTTTTTTTTTCCCCAAAATTATGTTTGAAAATTAATTTTTTTTCTATTTTTATTAAAACTGAATGTTTCAACATTTAATTTTAATAATTTTTTAAAAACCTCTTGCAAAATGTTTTTTATATTTAAACTGTAAAGCAACATTAAACAATTAAATTGCTTAAATCAAAAATATTACTTTTTTTTATAAAAAAATATTTTAAGCCGGTGACATTATTTAATATCAAATTATATGTAATACATTTTATATTAATTATATTTATTTACTATGTAGACTATAGACCTTGTTTACCAATACAAAGTTTGAGGACTATAGTCTGCATAAAAAGTATACAATTTATCAAGCCTCAATTTTAAGGATTCCAAAAAACAAATTATTTTCTACTTTTTTATTTTAAATAACCTTTTATAGTTGTTTATTTTTTTCTCCAAGAATGCTTGAGAGATTAAGAAAATCCTCCAAAAAGGTAATCCGGTTTTAACTCCTCAATAATGATTGATTAATCTTCTGAGGAGATTTATCAAATCTTTCGAAACGTTAAAGATTAAAAAACAAATGGACTTGAACAGAAAGGAAATGATTCTTCTTCATTCAAGGAATTCAAAGAATTTCCTCTTGTAAATTAAATAACTTTGTTTTCTAAAATCCTTAATGCAAAAGGAATTTAAAAAAAATAAAGAATAAAGTGATTTTTTTTTTTAAAGTTCAAAAGTTGACTCTTTGAAAAAAAAAATATAATAATCTCTAAACAAAGAGGATTTTTTTTAAGCTGATTTTTCTATTTCTTAACTGCTGAACTGATTTCTATAAATAAGTATATGTTCAGATAACTTTTTTTTTTTTTTTTTTCATGTAAAATATTTGACTTGAATGTAGAAAACAGTTGAGTGAATTTATAAAACTAGATTATTTTGTAATATTTTTATAAACCTTTTAAAAGTTTTCACAATAATCTATTACTTTTTATTGAATTATAAAAAATGCGTTGGTGGCATTTTATTTTCTATTTAATCATGAATAAATGTAGAAATAAAAGTTTAATAAAAAAATTCCACAAATAATTTTGATTTTTTTTGTTTTCTATTCTAGAGAGTGCTCAGCAAAAAGTCATATTTATCAAGCTCGTTTTAGTTTTTAATTTCTTTTTTTTTCTTTTCCTTTTTTTCTTTTTTTTTCTTTTCTTTTTTTTTACTTTTCTTTTTTTTTCTTTTCTTTTTTTTTCTTTTCTATTTTTTTTGCTGGGCACTCTGTAATATAAGTTTAATCCATTCAAAATAATTTTAATTACAATTTCATTTTGTATTTTCTTTTTTAGATAAAAAAAACTAGAAGAATTGCCCAGTGCTTGGGACTTGCCAATATTTTTTTTTTTTTTTCCCAAAATACTTTGTTTGAAAATGAATTATTTTTCTTAATTTTCAGTAACGCCTCTCCGTTATTTATATACTTATCTATTTTTAATTCAAAAACAGTTCTTCGTATCTTCTAAATGTAAGAAAGAAAAAAAAAAAGAAAATGTTAAGCTAGAATCATCACTTCTAAAATGCTAAAATGATTTGTACAGGCAAGTTGGATTAGAGATGCTGTTTCCTGTCAGATCACCAAAGTTAAGCAATGTCAAGCCTCACCAGTTGTAAGATGGGTGACCATTTAAGAATACGAAAGTTCACAGTTCAATTTCATATTTTCTTCTGGAAATATGGCACCTACTTGATCTAGCTACGCACATGCCTGTAAGTTCAAAACCGGATGTAGGACCTGTTCAAACGCAACAATTATAGTTTTAATAGTATATATTAGATAAAATTAATTTAAGTCTTTAACCTTTCAGCAAACAATCAAAAATGAAATTTGGCTTCTTGAAGCATTTCATTTTCAGGAATTTCTGAGTTCAATCCCTGTTTGAAGCTTGTTTTTATATTTTTATGATTATGATAAACTTGGTTGTCTTTTTATTAAAATCTTAACAGGTTTTAGTAATTCAGGATTGTTTATCATCATTTTAGTTAAGAGTATTTCTATCACTGGGTAGTCTTTGGGAAGACAGGTATCTAGGAAAAAGACAAACCTCCACTGCCTTGTGTATTACCTGAGCTCAGGAAAGGCTAAGGAAGTAAAACCCTGAAAAAAAATCTGGAAAAAACTGTACACACCTTGTTCTGGTAGCTCCTGCAGCCAACCTGGTGCCAAACGTACTGCCCTGCTTTCCTTGGAATTTACGCCGATAGGGCGGGGGACTGAGAAATGGGCAGAATCAGAAACACCCAAAAAACTTTGCGCCCTGGAGAGGCCACTACACTGCCACTGTTCTAACTGCAAAATCAACTCTAGGCACTTTTATCCATTGTCTCTCGAGACAGACGGATACCATCATCATTTTTTATATTTACTTGGTGAGCACCAACCCAAGTTTGGCACAAGGCCGTTTTTTACGTGCTCTTACCCGGGATTTTTATTTTTGGTGTTACCCTTCACCTAGATGAGATGCTCTCCCAAGATAACGAGCCCCATCTGCCCGAGACTGCTAAAGTGAAAGTAATGGTTTTGACTGGGATTTGAACTCACGTAATACGATCTCAGAGAGCCCGAGCTTTTGCTCCACCGTTGTTCCTCAAATATAACGACTCTGAGTGACTACTTTGATTAGTCGGGTTCAAAGGATTAAAGTATCTTTTTTCAAACCATGAATTTTGTGAAATATAATTTTTTGACAACACAATAAAAGAAAATTGAATATAAAATAAAATAAATTATTTTGCAAACAATCAACTTCTTTCTCTCTTAAAATCACAAGTTATCTTGTGTGCTGTTTGTTCCACTGGTGTGTACTGTGTTGGCTGGTGTGTGCGGTCGGTGTGCGCTGGTGGCTGTGTGTGGGTGTGATTTTTAGATTTTTTTTCAATTTGCTAAAAAGAAAGGATATTATTATTTTAAAAGAGTTAAGACTAAAAAGTTTTTTTAAAAAAAGTTAGTCTGAAAAGTTATTAAAAAAAACAAAACACCTATTGTGATATATACCTGTGTGAGAAATGTGTATGATGTGTGAGTATTGTGTGCATTCACTGGTAGGTGAATATATATGTATTTGTTAACACCTGTGTGTATAGATGTACAAATGAAAACACGCAAAATGAATGACGATTTTAATGACTTTCACACCACCCGGTTTTTATAAGTAATAATCAATATTAAAAGGCCTTTAAAAAATCAAGGACAAAAAAAAAAATAAGACTGCACAAAAGTCAGGACAACCCAAATGCGAAATCGACAAACGAAAAGAGAAAAAGAAAAAAGAAAGATCAAATACATTTGGGTATTTAATGAAAAGTTAACGTTCATCTTTGTGTGTGTCTTTCTCTGTTTATCATTGTGTGTCTGTATGAGTGTGTTTCCATTTAGGTCACATGTACAAATTGCACTCCAAGAATGTTGGCGCTATGAGTCACAAGACACTGACCTCTGACCTCAGCGTTCAGCCAATCAGCTGCCAGTGACGTCAATCAGCCTAGCTTGTTGCTGTGTGAAACTGCTAAAAATAGGCCAGCAGCAAGCACAAGAGAAAGGAGGGGGGAGACCAACACTTTTAGAGAGGGTAGATACAGAGGGAGAGAGAAGAAAGAAGAGAGAACAGACAGAGAAGAAGGAGAGAGAAGACAGAGAGAGAGAAGAGACAGAAGACAGAGAGAGAGAGAGAGAAGATAGAGAGAGAGAGAGAGAAGACAGACAGAAGACAGAGAGAGAGAGAGAGAAAAGACAGAGAGAGAGAGAGAAAAGACACACAGAGAGAGAAGACAGAGAGAGAAAAGACACACAGAGAGAGAAGACAGAGAGAGAGAAGACAGAGAGAGAGAAGACAGAAAGACAGAGAGAAGACACACAGAGAGAAGACACACAGAGAGAAGACACACAGAGAGACAGAGAGAAGACACACAAAGAGAGAAGACAGAGAGAGTGTGTGCATAAAAAGATCAAAAGAGTGGACACAAAGTAAAGAGAGAGTATGGACGGACACAATAAAACATCTAGAGAGAGTGGGCACAAAGAAAGAGAAATAGAGAGAAACGTGGTAATAATCGTAATAAAATAAGAGTAGTAATAGTAGTAGTAGTAGTATTAAAATAGACAAAGCAATAATATAGCAATAGTAGTTGTGGTGGTAATAGAGTGTTTTGGTAGTGGGCACAGTAGACAGAGCAGTAGTAGTAGTAGTCCTAATGTCTGTACAAAGTTTGGTGAACGTAGATTTCATATTTAAAAGTAGCAGAAAATAGAACTAAAGAACTGTTATAGTAGCCGTGATAGTAACTAATAAGTAATAAGGAAGTATGAGTGGACGTAAAGAATAATGAAAAAGCAGTTCAACTACTTTCGTTCCCACATGATTGAGAATGGGACACAAGGTCAACAAGGCATTTATGAGGAGATACTAGTTCTCAGGGGAAAATTTGGAAATTTTGACTGGAGTTCCATAAACTAAATTTTAATGTTTCTTTTTTTTTTTTTTAAATCAATTTTTATTTTTACTCGGTCGGATTTTTAAATTTATTTTGTATTGGAGTGAAGAATTAGATCAAATTGATTCATATTATCATTTTTAAAAACAATCCTTATGTCCGAAAGTAAAAGATACATTTAGCAAACTAATTCAATGTAACTTAAATGAATAAAAAGAAACAGTAAGAGAGAGAGAGTGTACACTTCACTTCACACTTCCACTGAAAACAAAATTAAGAAACTTTATTTAAAACTAAACAAATTTGTAAAGTGGTGACTGGTAGTCGGTCAGGGTGTGGTGGTTATGATGGGTGGGGTGCTCCCTGTTGCCGTGTGGCGGTGCCGGTGCTTGCTTTGCTTCTTGTCGTGTGGCCTGACCTCCTGCCTCTACCAGCTGTAGTCTGCACTTCTGGCTGGCCCGTTCACGGTCACCTCAATTTAATGGAAACTAGTATTTTCAAAAATGGTTTTCACTTTTAGATTCCTTAAATAAGTGATTCATTTATATTAAACGGTAATTTTTCTACGCCCTGTTTATTTATTTTAATCCTTAGAACCCTGACTTAGCAAAATGACTAACAAATCACTAATGTTCTATTAGACGACTATATTAGAGAAAAAGTATCGGTCGGTGTGTCTTTTTTTTTGCCTTAGGTCAATAGGGCCGATATATCGGCCGTTTAGGGTTAAAGCCATTGTTAACTTTCCACTTTGGCACATCATCAGAGTTATCTTCCCTTATATGTGACCAAACATTTTTTTTTTATTCCCGTTTTAAAAACAACACCTGACATGATGTGTTTGTTATATTTATCGACCTTTTCAGGTGTTGCTAGTCAAAATTGGGAGCGAGCATTCATGGAATAATCGTTAAGTGAAGTATTTTCATTTCGCGGTTGAGGCTGGTGAAATTGATTGATAGTTTACAGAATTACTTACTAACAACGGCGGACCGGACCGTACCGAGTGTTACTGTTTTGGGTATTAAATTCGTACCTGAAGAAAACCGAAGCTCACGTCGGCTGGAACGAATCATGGATTTAGGAGCTAAAGGAAAGTCATGCTTCTTGTAACACCAGGCACCAATAACGACCAACAACACACCAATAAACAACCAATGACCACCAAACAAACTACACACCACAACCACCACCACTCTTCTTCGTCCTTATTTCAATAACCGTTCATTTTGTTTTTATTTTCATTTCAAAAAGACTTACTTTATTAAACTGATCTTTATTTTAAATTTGAACAGAACAGTTTATTCAAAATACAATTAAAAATAACACATTCAGTCCAACACAGAATTCGTGTACACAGTCAACACGGATTACGCGACTTAACTTTTTTAAAACAAAGAAACCTAAAACACGCTCAATAAGTTTCAAGTTTATTTGAAAATATAAATTTGCTTATAAATGGAATAATTTGATTGTTTTTGTAATAACTAAAGAATTGAATTAAAGTCTGTTCTTTTGCATTTTAAAGAAATAAAAATAGACAATGGGAACTCGTCGAGCATGGTCATGATGCATGATTTGATTGATTGTCTAGTTAAATAATTACGTTAATTTTACACGAAGTTGCAGGTTCCCAATTCTTTTTTCCTTTAAATGAAATACAAAAAAAAAATCTTCTCCCATTAACAAACACCTTCCAGGTATTATTTGCTATTAATTTCAACTTCTAGGGACTTTATCCTTTCCAATATCGACATATCCCTTTAAAACAGTAAAATTATACAAGTTTTTTTTAATGATTAACCAAATAAAATCATAACAAAAACCTTAGTAGTAACCCGGAAGTTAGGGGAGTTATAAAAAGCAGAAGTAATATTTCCGAAGTAGGTTTTCCTTGTGCGCAAAGAACACGATGTTGTTGCTATGGGAGAGTGAAAGAAGGGAAAAATGATTGAATGAATAAAAAAAAAAAGGGTGGGGACAGGATATTATGAATAGAAGAGACCGTTGGGGCCAGTTTTGGCTGATGGGTTGGAGACAGGCTAGAGCAAGACCGTACTAGGTTTGGCTAGAGGCGGACAAACGAAGTAGGTGAACGAACAAACAATAGAAGAAAAAAGAAAAAATCTTAACCAAAAACTTTACGTATATTTAATGATAATTATAACAATTTTCACTGGTATTTTTAATTAGAAGCAAGGGAAAAAATGAGGTGTCCACGCCACGAAGTAATTTAGTATAAAATAGTATTACACAAATTAGAAAAAAAAAACTTAAAATAAATAACGAGTTTATAAAACCTTCTCAAAATGCTGAGATGATTATGCTTATTTAACAACTACAAATTCATTGCATTAATTAACTGCATCTTTCATGCATATTTAAAGAAAAGCGGCCTAGAAAAAATATGACTTGAAGAAGGATAGGACAAAAAGTTAAAAGAAACAAAATCTAATTTAACTTTCTAAAAGGAGAAAAAATATATTTAATTGTATTTTTTTTTTTTTTTTGACGATGCTTTTTAACTTGACGGACTTTTATTATTATGTTTTTGCGAGAAAAAAAAAACATCAGAAAGTACCAAGATGAGGACAAAAGTCAGCCAAAAAGTTAATAGTCAAAAAATATTTGAATAATAATTTTTGGCTCGAGCCGGCATTATTTCTGTCTGCGAAGGAAAAATAAAATAAATTTGAAGATTTTGGAAATGAAAAGTAAAACAAGAAAGACATTCATTGATCATGTGACTTTGTTTAAAAGAGAAGGAGGGGGGAGTCATGTGACTAGAGACAAGCGAAAACCACGTGACTGGAGACAAGATCATGTGACCTACGTTGATGGTAAAGAGAGGCGGGGGGGAAAGTTGGATGAGAGAGAGAGAAAGAAAGAAAGAAGGGAGGAAAGTGAGAGAAAAATCTATGAAGATTTATTATTGGAGAAAAAGAGAAAGAAAATTCGATAAGAAATGATGAAAAGAGAAAAGAACGAAAGGAAAAACACAAGAAAAAAAAAAAGATAAAAAGACGAAGGAAAGAAAGATGGAGAAAGAACTCTCAGATGAGGAGAAAAGAGAGAGATAGAAAGAGTAGAAAGAAAGAATGAAAGGAAGATCAATTAGAGAGAGAGAGAGATCAAAAGAGGAAACCTAGAAAGTAAGAACTGAGTGAGGGAAAGGAACTAAATAAACAGAGAGAAGAAAAGAAAGACTGGAGAGAAGAAGGAGAAAGAGACTGAAATAGGAAAGATAAAGATTTAAAAATTAAAAAACTGAGGAGGGAAAAGAAAAACTTGGAACTGAAAAGAGAAGAGAATGAAAGTTAAGGGAAAGAGAGAGAGAGAGAGAGAGAGAGAGAGAGAGAGAGAGAGAGAGAGGCTCATGTGCTACCAGCTTTGATCTCCAACTAGAATACAATGATGTTGTTAAGAGGGGCATTTCTCGAGCTAAGAACTCACACAGCAAGAACATTTTGCTCTAAATACATACACCACCCACACACATAAACATTTGCATTATATGTGTGTAGTGTGTACTAATTTATAATTCTAAAGTTTTAAGTTAGTGGGAATAATGGTACTAAAAGTTAAAAGCAGTAGATAACATGCATGCCACGTGTAGTGATGATGCAATAACGATGATCCATAACAGTAACAATGATGATGATGATGATGATATCATGTAGCAGCTGATTATGGCATTTTTCTATCTATGCCATAAAAAGGATAAAAAAAAACAAACAAAAAAAAAACATAGCTCACTGAACCTGACCTATAATTTTATTGTTCAGAAATTTTCTGCATTTTTTTCAAGGCAAAAAGAAATGTGAACGAATCAGTTAACACAAAACATAATGAATCATATTGATGTCAATTGCGAGGTGGGGAGGGCATTGATAAAAGCTTGGACTATGAAATTGTATTACACGAGTTAAAATCTCAGTCAAAAACATTCTATCTACCATTAGTTACCTCGGGCAGATGGGAGAATAACTCATTTAGGTGAAGGGTAACATTGATTTCAAAAGCCAAGGGAACACCACTTCCTTGTAGGCCTTGTTAAGACAAAAAGGCTAAGAGAACTGACGCCAAGTCCTACAGCTTCATTCAAGTCTTCTTTTAGAAAAAGCCAAGCCTGTGCAGGGCTAACCACCCTGCCAGACAAATAAAAATAAATTGGTCATTAAATAGAATCAAAGCAAGAGAATTAAATTAATAACTGTTCTGGGGTAACTGACCCCCCTATTCCTGTCTTCACATGAACTCTCCCATCTCTGGTGAGAGCGGCCATTTTGGACTATTGGCTAGAGATCACATGCCAGCCT
>JAUZSX010308759.1:0-12428 GCA_034780655.1 Idiosepius hallami | reverse complement strand
ACATACACACACATGTATATATACATACACACACACATATATATATACATACACACACACACACATATATATATATATACATACACACACATATATATTGATATATATACACATATATACTTAATTTGAAAAGCACTTAAATAAATCATTTTAAAATGAGTTCTAATTAAATATTATTAATTACATCGTATCATTTTCTAATGAGAAGGACTTATCTTGTAATTAAGAAATAGATTTCTTCATTTGTTTCCGTCTGTAAATATTTTTTTAAATGAATTCAGATTTCAGAAACTGACAGGATTTTTAAGGCCTGAAAATTAAGCATTTTTTATAAGATAACATGTTTTTATTTTAATATAAAAATCATAATTGAATCTTGCTTTTTTACTTTCATTCGCTAAGTTATAAAGAAAGTCTTCTTCTTCTTTTCATTCTTCTTCTTCTTCTTCTTTTCATTCTTCTTATTCTTCTTCTTTTCATTCTTCTTTTTCTTCTTCTTCTTTCTCCTTTTTCTTCTTTCTTTTTCTTCTTTCTTTTTCTTTTTCTTTATCTTCTTCTTCTTATCGTTCTTCTCTTCCTTCTTCTTCTTTCTCATTCTTCTTCTTCTTCTTCTTCTTCTTCTTCTCTTTCCCGTTCTTCTTCTTCTTTCTTCTTCTCTTTCCCGTTCTTCTTCTTCTTTCTTCTTCTTCTTTCTCGTTCTTCTTCTTATTATTATTATTTCTTCTTCTTCTTTCTAATTCTTCTTCTTCTTTCTTCTTCTTTCTTTAAATTTTTCCTCTCATCCTTTTCGTGTTTTCTTCTTCTTCTTCTTCTTCTTCTTATTTTTCTTTCCTGTTCTTCTTTTCGTCCTTCTTCTTCTTCTTCTTCTCCACCTTTTTCTTCTTTTTCTTCTTTCCTCTTCATCTTATTCTCTTTCGTTGTCTTCTCTTTCTTCTTCTCGTTCTTCTTCTTCTACTTTTTCGTTCTTCTTCTTCTTCTTCACCCCCCTTTTCTTCTTTTCCTTTTTCTTTCCCTTTTTCTTTTCCTTCTTCTTTTTCTTCTTTCCTTCTTTTCCCTTTCTTTCTACTTCGTCTTTTTCTTCCTCTTCTTCTTCTTCTTCTTTTCTTTGTTCTTTTTTCCTTTTTTCTTCTTTCCTCTTCTTCTTTTTCACCTCCCTCTTTGTTCTTTTAATTTTCTTCATCTTCTTTGTTTCCTTCTTCTTTCCCAATTAAGCCCTCTCCCCCTCCCCATGTCACGCACCCTCACTCTAACCCTCACACCATGACACAGAAACCCCTTAATCTTCACAGCAAGCCCAAATCAAATCGTCTCTCCTTCATCTCTAGCTACGAGTTTCCCTTCTCTTTCATTCTTTTCATTCGCCCGGGCAATACCGGCCATGTATGACAGCTTGCTTGTCTGTTGATGACTCATGTTGTGGCAAAATATGCAAGGGAAAGGATCTGCAAATATATACAATTGTATTGAAGATTTTAATTCTTCTTTTCATGATCTTTCATTGAATTTTTTCTTGTTTTCTCACAAGATCCTTTGTAATGGGGTCTAGGGGCATGTTGTATTGAAGATGATTTTAATTCTTCTTTTTATGATCTTTCATTGAATTTTTTCTTGTTTTCTCACAAGATCCTTTGTGATGGGGTCTAGAGTTCATATTTATTGAAGATGATTTTAATTTTTCTATTTATGATCTATCGTTGAATTTTTTCTTGTTTTCTCACAAGATCCTTTGCGATGGGATCTAGAGTTCATATATACTCCCCTAGTCCAATGATAAACACAAATGGAATGACTGAGATTCGAACTCAACATATTACGCTTCCCAAGTCTGACTGCCTACCCACTAAGCCAAATGGACTTGCACAATACAAGTGTTTTCATCACCTCTAAATTTTGCTAGATTTTATTCATTATTCTGTGGTCAATAAAGGAGTGAATGGTGACTAATTCTGGAAGACAGATGATTGAGGAATTATCTTAAAACATGAAATAATGTCATCAAGGCTTCATTATGAATTTCACATTTTGCTATCTTAGAACGATTCTGCTAGTCAAGCCAGACTTGTAAATAAACCAATTCCATTAAAGACAATTCTTTGTTTTGTTACACTTTCATAATACTATAGTCTCATTTCATAAAAAAAACTGTGTCCCTTGCCTTTTTTATTTATTGTTTTAATACATGATTATGATATGTTCATTCAGCTTAAGTGGATTCCATTTATAGCTAGGGATAATCACAGTGAGCCAATCAGATGCTAGAATTGTTCTTATGTTTATCATTTCAAGTATTTTGATTCTCTCTGATTTTACGAGCTCTTCCCTAGGATTTTTACATTTGGTGTTACCCTTCACCTAGATTAGTTGCTCTCCCAAGTTAACGAGCCCGATCTGCCCGAGGCTGCTTAAGGTGAATGCAATTGTTTTGACTGGGGTTTTAACTCGCGCACTACGATTTCAGAGCCCGAGATTTTTCCAATGCTCCAACTTCGCAACCCATCATTATATTATTATCATTCCCGTCATTATATATATATATATATATATACACACACATTATTTAAAAATGGGAAGCAAAGGTGGAGCATTGGTAAAAGCTCGGACTCTGGAATCGTATTATGTGAGTTCAAAACCCAGTCAAAACCATTATATTCACTTTAGCTGCCTTGGGCAGATGGGGCTTGTTAACTCGGGAGAGCAACTCATCTAGGGGAAGGGTAACACTGAATTAAAAAAGCCCAGGTATATAAAGCACGTAAAAATGGCCTTGTGCCAAACTTGGTTTGGTGCTCTGCTGCTCTACCAAGTAAATACGATATTAACCCTTTTTAATAAACGTTTTATTTTTTGTCCACACGTAGTTTTAGTTTTCTTAATAACACAAATGTTCACTCACTTTTACCTATGGCTGGAGGTTGGAGGGGATGAATGGAATGCAAAGAAAGAAAGATACAGGCTGATTGAAACTGAGATATAGATAGATTTTTACGGCATATCAATCCTTTTAGGCCATTTAATTGACAATAATTTTTTTTTTTTATAAAGGTCCTTTTTGTCCTAAGTCCACATGTAGTTTTCTTAACCCTCTAAACCCTAAAGATCCGATATATTGGCCCTGGCGACTTAAGGCAAAAGAAGACGCACACGAGTCACGACGACGCCCACACTAATATTTCAACCTCTACCTTTGGACCCTGACTTAGCAATATTACCAAGTAGTCACTAGACGCTCTATAAAAACATCATATTAGGGTCAAACTGTCGGTGACGGTGGTGCGGTGTGCCTATTTTTGCCTTTTGTCACTAAGGCCGATATATCGGCCCTTTAGGGTCGAAAGGGTTAATAACACTTTGAGGTGCTGCTGCTGCTGGTGTGCCATATGTGGTGGTGCAGTCAGTGGTGCACACTACTGGCAGGCACTGCCCACTCCCTGTCTCTATGTGCTGCTGTTCTGTTGTGGTGTTGGTGTACTGCTGGTGGGTCTATGTGAGATTATTCCTACCTTTCCAAAGAGTATTAGTTCAATTGAACACAAATGGAACGACTAGGACTCGCTCGAACTAACTCGCGTATTACAATTTCGAAGTAAGTCTGACTGCTTAGGCCGAGAAATGGCCTGGACCTCACTTCAAGACTTCCGCTAGATATAGATAGAAAATAGAAATAAACTGAAATAGAGACGCGATAAAAAATGAGATAGATAGATAGATAGATAGATAGATAAATACATAGATAGATAGATAGATAGATAGATAGATATAAATAGATAAAGGAGGAGGAAAATAGATATGAATAGAAATAGACAGAAAGAAAGCGATACATAAATAGATATGAAAAAAAGAATGAGATATAGATAGAGTGATATAGAAAGATATGGATAGTTTGGAGTGATGATGATGTGAGATAGATTTTTAAAAATGAGTAGATATTGATATGAACAAACAGAACGAGATGAAACACTAGTAGCCAAATGAGATGAACAACAGTAATGTGATAGAATGAGAAAAAGACGTAAAAAAAGAGAGCAAGAGAATTTGTTAAAAAGAAAAGGAAGAGCAGATGTAAAGAGAATATGGTGATAAAGAGTTGTGTTAAAGTGGTGTAGAAAGCAACAAACAACGAACGGAGCCAGCCAGCTTCCAGTTCAGTTGCTGTCCGCCTTTTCTGAAACTATTTGAATTTAATTTCTATATTGTTCATTTTTTTCTCCTTTTTCCTTTCTGCTTTTTGTTTTCTAAAATCCAAAGTTTCGTTTCTTTCTTTTTCCTCTGCTGCCATTGCAGAAGAATGCACACCACAGCACAGTGAGAGGAGGCAGGCAGAAAACTGAGTGAGATTGCACTTGCCACTTGTGCTGTGTGTGCTGCTGCTGTGTGTGCTGTTGGTAACTGTCTGTGTCTGTGTGTGCACCCACCAGTCACCACTGCACCAGCACCACACCACCACACCAGCCACACCACATCACACCAAACCACCACACCTAGAACAGTAACACCAGTCACCACCACACACACTACGATCACTGTCGACAGAGAAAATATTCATCATCATCGATCATCGGTGTAAAAACGGCCTGTCTGTCTCCCCAACCCTTAACAAATAAGAAGAAAGAAAACTAACAAAGAACAACTTACCAGAAAGAACATGAAAATAAATAAAAAAAATAAAAACTACTTAATCAATAAAAGATTTGTGTAAAAAAATAAAAATAAAAGATAAAATAAAAAATAAAGAGAATGAGAAACAATCCCAAAAAACCTGAAAGGAAGACTACGGGACATGGGAATCTATGGAAGGCCTCTTTACTTCTTTATTTTCACCCATAAAGTATTTATAAAGATAGAAAGTGGAGAAAGGAGAGGAAATATAAGGGGAAAGGGCTAACCACTCAGCCAGCCCACTTCTTCTTCACTGCTTCTTTTTAATTTGGCCAGCGTAGAAAGATCCTATATCGCGCGTGCGACTGCGGAATGCGACAATCGACATGATGATCGGCGGCCGTCGGCCCGGTGGGTGTGTGCGTGTGCGCTCGCTTAATAGAATTGAATTTGTATCGCATTGAAATAAAATTTTGATAATGCTGCTGGGCTGGACTTATTATATTTACTTGGTGAGCACCAATCCAAGTTTGGCACACGGCCATTTTTACGTGCTCTTACCTAGGCTTTTTACATCCGGTGTTACCCTTCACCTAGATGAGCTGCTCTCCCAAGTTAACGAGCCCTATCTGCCCGAGGCTGCTAAAGTGAAACTAATGGTTTTGACTGGGATTTGAACTCGCGTAATAATATGATTCCAGAGCCCGAGCTTTTACCACTCCTCCGTCCTCCGCCGTCGCTCTGCTTTCTGCTGCTGGCCTTATGTTCGGAAAATTTACGAATAATATTATAGAAACATTTTTGGGAATCGTAACTAAAGATTTAAAAATAAAGCAAAAGCATATATAAAATGTTTTCTTTATTTTTCTTTTCTTTCTTTTTTTTCTTTTTAAATATATTGACAAATATTATGATTTAGATTATTTCTAAAAAAAGTATTTTCGTCCTATTCAAACAAAGTAAGTACAATGAATCAATTTAAAAATTTAAGTTAAAATGTTTTCAATTATTCAATGCAGTTGAAGCGATTGCACAGCGAAGGTGGAGTCACTGGAGTGGAGTAGTAGTAGTAGTGGTAAAAGCTCGGGCTCTGGAATCGTAGTACGCGAGTTCAATTCACAGTCAAAACTATTACATTCCCCTTTTTAAAATGGCCTTTTGTGCTAAACTTGATTGGTGCTGCTTTGTTGTTGTTGTTGAGCAGGGAGTCCCGGAGTCAGTCCTCTTCAAGAGGACTACTCTTCTTTCACCCAATCGGGCTCAGAGTTTTCCTGTAGTTGTAGAGTTTTTTTGCAATCTCGGGTTACCCCGATAATACCCCCAGTCCTCATCCTAGGAGGTAATTCTACTTGAGGCCGTTTTTATGCCCCCAGGTCGGTTGGTGTGAGAAAGAGTAGTGGTAGGGGTGCGTGAGGTCCTTCTCCTTCAGTTCAAATGCGCAATAATGCATTCGATTATTTTTTTCCTCTTAATTCGTTTGGGTTTGGAGTCTTCCTGTAGTTGTAAGGTTTTCCGCAATCCAATCTGAGCCCGAGACTCCCAGTCCTCACCCTAGGGGGTAACTCTACTTGATGACGTTATTATACCCTCCGATCAGTGTTTCTACTTCTTGTTCATCTCGTTCCAAAAATTCTGCTGCTGCTGACAATACTTAACTTTTATTCAATTTTTTTTTTGTGGTGGATTAAACTTTAAAATTACGTCAAAAAAGTTTCTAGAAATAAACTTTGGCATTTAAGTCGTTATATCGAATTCAGTTTAACGATTCAAAAAATATTTTCATTACTTTTTAACCGTAAATGTTTTTTTTTTTAGTTACTAAAATAAAAAAGCCTAGCTTTACTTGTCTTGCTGTTTTGGTTACCATTGGCAACCACAAAGCGTTATTTTGAGTTTTCTTAGTTACCCATTCTTTTCAACATGGGAGACACACGAAAACGAATAACGGTGTTTAAAAAAATCTATTTAAATAATCGAATATGGCATTTAAACGCTTTTACTTATTTTTAATTAACTTACACTTAAGTCCCTCCCTAACGCATACACTAACATTAACAAACGTAATTACACAAAAAGATTTTATTTAAAACAATTAAATATGTTTTTCTTATAACGATTTAAAAGCTCCTTAAAAAAACCCAAAAAACAGACGAACCCAGAAAGAAAATAAAATATAACTTAAAATTCAAAAAAAGAGTCCCCAAAATGGATGATATGAGAGTAGAATGGCTCCGGGATCGGATCTACGAAGCCCTTGATATTAAAGATGTAGAAGTTTTTAACGAATTTTTGGAACGAGATGAACAAGAAGTAGAAACACTGTTAGAGCGATTTCTGAATGAAGACGCGAAAGAAGGAAAAACTTCTCTGGTATTTTATAAAATTATCATAGAAGAAGATCGGGAAGTTGAAGTGGAAGTTGGTGAGCATTGGATTTATTATTATTTATTCCCCTTTATTTTATTTATTTGTTTTTTGTTAACCCTTTCGACCCTAAAGGGCCAATATATCGGCCTTATTAACCTAAGGGAAAAAGGCACATCCCACATCAACATTTTGAACCTGGCGCTTTTGCAGAACAAGCAAATGGAGAAATATTTGTTTTTGCTCGGGAACTTTGCACCGGTTGTAAGACAACAATTTGATTGCCTAGGGTTTGGGTTAGAGTTTAGGTTTAGGGTTTAGGGTAAGGGTTTAGGATTTAGGGTTTAGGGTACGGTAAGGGTTTAGGGTAAGGGTTTAGGGTACGGTAAGGGTTTAGGGTTAGGGTTTAGGGTAAGGGTTTAGGATTTGGGGTAAGGGTTTAGGGTTTAGGGTAAGGGTTTAGGATTTAGGGTAAGGGTTTAGGGTACGGTAAGGGTTTAGGGTACGGTAAGGGTTTAGGGTTAGGGTTTAGGGTAAGGGTTTAGGGTTCGGCCAAATTTCTCCATTTGCTTGTTCTGCAAAAGCGCCTTGAACATATTATGGTCTTTTAAAAGAACGACTCTGCTGAGTGATTGATGGTTGTTTTACTAAGTCAGGATCCAAAAACTAATCTCGAAATATTGGTGTGTAAACGGTGTGTGTGTCTTCTTTTGCCTTAGGTTATCAGGGCCGATATATCGACTCAGGATTTAAAGGTTTAATTTTATTTGTGGAGGAGCGAGCGGTGTGTGTCGGTGTCGACGTGGTCCAGTGGATATTGGCAATCGCATTCATTTTAGAACTGTAGTAGTATGTGGGTTCGAATCTAGGTTGTTCGGTCTACGTTGGTATGTCGACTAATATCCTTGGGTGGGATAGGTATTAATGATTAATACCTATCCCTATTCCCTGCAGTCCAGCCAGCAGCACCAGCAATGAATTAACCCTTTCGACTCTAACTTACCAAAATTACCAAGTAGTCACTCAGACTTAGAGGAACAGATTAGTGTGTTGTGTCACTGTTGGTGTGTGTTTTTTTGCTTTATGTTGTTCGCAGGGGCAGGGCTGATATATCGGCCCTTTAGGACCTAAAGGGTTAAATAGTGCAACTTGTGTCATTAAAAAATGTATGTGTGAATAAGAATAACGTTTATCATAAGTAATAAATTGTTCTCAGCATTAAAATGACCTAAAAAGTTAGATATGCCGTTAAACACAAAAAAAACAAACAAATTTTATTTGTATAGAAATATTTTCAGCGCCAGGAGGGATCCCGGATCAGGTGCTTTCTACTGAAAGATTTTAAAGTGAAATAAATAGTGTTAGTGCACTGCACTGCACTTGCACTAGTAGTGCAGGCAGAAGTGCCAGCGCACAGAGCAGAGCAGAGTGATAGTCAGTGCCCACAACAACCCACGGCCGTGCTTCTTAGCCACTCAGTGGCCCCGACGCAGAATACGCCTTGTGACCCCTTTACCCTAAAAAGGCAAGTTGCCCCCCTTCAACACACTGGACTAGTGGAGGTGGAGAGCCTTCTTCGACAACGTATATATACAAATAGAGAGAAAGGCAGAAAGAATGATGGATTGATATAACAATTGTGATAATGGCTTTCTAACCCCAAAAATTAATTATTTGAGCAATTTTTTTGCATGACAAAAGATCTGTGAAGCAAGCCTGCTGCCTGCCCTTGTCCTTGCAGGCAGCCCCTAGGGAGCTTGCGCAATAGGGTCTGCGGGTACTCTAAGCACGCACGGCCCTTTTTTTGCGTGTTTTTTTTTTAACATTAATTCGATTGACAGTTTCTTCCGTTTTCCGTTTGTGGCATTAAATTAAGAATTTCCGTTCCATTTTTTTAAAAAACTCAAAAAAACGTTTTCCGCTCCTACATTAATACCTCAACAACGTTCTTTAGCTTAAAAAAAATATATTATTAATATAGAATTAGGAGAGTGTACTTAAAACACTAACTTATTCATTTACGTGTTTTGTTTTAATTAATCTTCTTCATTAAATTTTAAAAGGGCAACCTTTTCGGTAAATTTTTAAATTTAACCTGAATCAGAAAAAAAACATTAATATCTTTGGAAGAACGATTAATTTCCGATGGAAAAAATACATCAGTGTATTTTGGATTGTTTGTGACAACCCTTTTAACCTTAAAGGGTCGATACTAGCCTTTGTGGTGAAGGCAAAAAATGACACGCCGATTTCCGCCCCAATATAGTCGTCTTATAGAACGCATCTAAATCACTAGGTGGTCATTTTTCCAAGTCAGGGTCCTAAAGAATTTCACAGGAGTATCTTTCGCCTTGAATTTGGGTCGAAACTAAAAAAAAAAAAAAAAAAAAAATCACCATATTTTTTTTCGCATTCAAAGAACTTTACTCTGATTGAAAGGAAGAAGAAAAAAAAACCTAGATAAGGCAGGAGAAAAAAACTAACCAACAACAATAAAAAAAATCCCTGTTCTCATTTTCTGACAAAAAAAGGAAGAGGATTTTAAAATTTTTAATTTTATATAAAGAAAAAAAAATTCAAATTATTCTTAGAAGAATTTTGTTTTCCATTGCGACTGTTTATTTATTGTTGGGACATCATGTCACCCCTAAAATTCGGATAATAATGGACTGTTCCTGACAGCACTTCCTCCAATCAGGGTCTCCTTTGAGTTTGGACCAGAGACTCAAAGAGAGTCCAAGTCCCAGTCAGTTCACTCGTCACTTTATGGCTGTTCTTTAGCTTGAAACGAATTTTCTTCCACTGAGTTAAAATATCTTTACTATATTTTCTGCTCAATATCCGTTCATTTCACCGTTTCTCTGTCTTCTCGGGTAATCCTTAAATATTTCAACACTACATTTTTTTATTTATATTTTTATCCACCATCTTTAAAAAAATTAAAAAAAATTTCGATTGTTCAAATCGTATTTTTTTTTAAATGACAAAGTTGGTTGATAAAAATATAAATAAATAAATGTAGTGTTGTTACTAATCTAGTGTTGACTGTTGAGACTATTCTTTATGTCACTAAAAACAATATGGTCTGGTCTATCTCCGATAAATCGGGGGACCAACAAAGTAACTGCCCAAATTTGATGGGGTATTTTTGGACCTGTGGAACAAATTCGATTTGGTTCAATTTCCAATCAAGTTGAGTTTTTTTTTTTCTAATTGAAAAATGATTTTTTTGTATTTTTGTTTTCAGAAGCTGACATACCCGATATACTCAATGAAGAAGGTGTGGAAGAAGTGGAAGCTGAAAGTGAGGGCGAAGGACAAATACTACCGGTCACGAACGGGCAGCTGAACGAAGAAGCAGAAGCAGGCAAAAATGGTAAACAGCTTTGACACACACGCACACTCACACACACACATACATGTTCATACACATACATGTTAATACACACACACATACATGTTAATACACACACACACACACACACACACACGTGAACACAGACATACACACGGTCAACAACACGCACACATTCCTACGCGCATACGCCAATAGTGGTGGTGTGGTGAGTAGAGATCAAGAACATCTATTGTGCAGGGACACAATCAGAGTTTTATGGGCAGAAAATACAATGCCCCCCTTCCCCCGTTTTTTACAGTTAAATGCAACTTGTAGAGGCTGTGCAGCAGCTGATCCATACATGTAGGCTTTTGTATTAATTTTCATTTGATTTTTTTTGGATTTCCAAACTTTGAACCCTGGAAGCTAATTTTCTGGTTTAAAACCAATTTGAAAGTGTTTTTTTCCAGGTTCTGATCTTTGTATATTGACTTGACTATTTTTGGTAGTCAGCTCTAAGGCCATTAATTTTGGGTCTTTTGTTTTGGGGTTCATATTTCTTATGTATTCCCCCATCTTTTTTTTTATCTCATAATACAAGACTTGTTAAAGAGAACTCTTTTTCAACATTTTTTTGTTCTATATTTTCTTGTTTCCAAACAAGGTTTTTTATTTCCTTCTTCATACGTGTCTCATTAAAAAGAACTTTAATCCTCCTTTTCAGGATCTTCCTTTCTATTGGTCCCTCTTACTTATCAGAGAGGGACCATTGTTTTCAGTGGCATGAGTCTGTTCGTTCGGACTATTACTGGATAACCATCTATTATTTTTTCCCTGAAATTTTGCCACAAGTTGTATTTTTGTATATAGATGTGCATAGAAAAAATTTATTACAAAAATTCTTATTGTGTCCTCAGAGACCTAAAATGAGTCAAAAACACCCCAAAATGACACTTTTTGATCTATCCATTAGATTTTTTGGAAACTTGGCCAAATGTAGAGGAAATTGTGCCAAATGTAAATTCAGTGTTTCTGAATTTGACAAAATTCTGGTTCATATCCACCGGGCCTTTTTGGGGGGCTAAAAACACGTCTTTCAGGGGCTATTTCATTATCTATCATATTCATTATTATTTGTCACTTTTTATGGTCCATTCACTGAGCACTCCATGGTGAACCAGGCATGCTTCACTTGTTTGTTTTTTGTTTCTGAACAAGGATCTATGATATGTGATCCAAAGTTCTTTCCAAATGTTTTAAGTCCTCATGGACCATCCTCTGGGTGGTTGTCTCTGATTTTTAGACGTGTATTGTAAGTTAGTTATGTTTTTTTCCTGTGTGTCTTTTCCCACCTTTTTTTTAGATTTTTAATTAGTTAAAATTAAAGTAATTATTAAGTCATTGACCCAACATGAAACAAAATGATGTTTAATCATATTCTCAAGGCGAGCGAAGCCAGCATTTTGGTAGTGAGGACTTTTCGTTACGTATGTTCCGTATAGACTCTGAGATGGCTTGGCCTAGCATGCTCAAACTTAATGTGCTGATAGAGGGCATGGGAGAGAACGTCCTAGCGAAGGAATTTTTTCAATCCGTCAACATACAAGTTGTCCCAAAAGTTTGTGAAAACATGGAAAAAATAAATAATTTCTAGTAAGTTGGCCCAAAAGTTTGTAAAAACATGGAAGAATAACTTATTTCTATTAAGTTGCCCCCCCCAAAAAAAAATTATGAAAATCTTGAAAAACTACCTTATTCCAAGGCGAGCGAAACGAGCCTTTAGGTAGTGAGGACTTTCGGTTACGTATGCTCCTTATAGACTAGGTTATATATTATAATGTTCTGAAAATCTTGTTCTGAAAAATATATATGCATATCTCATACATTACTGTCTACTTTCTTAGCGTTTGTTTCTTTGTTTAGTCCATTTATCTTAGCAGCTCTGCCTAATATGTTTATCATCAGTCCATGAATTTAGGACTAGTAATGACTGCGAGCCTTGGGGGTATGTCGCACCCTCTGTTTCTTGCTCTCATTGTTGCCGCTCTCGTGAGGCGTGTGACACATCTACTTAATTGTTATTATATCAATTCGGAGAAAAAAGTTAACAATTTTAGCGTTTTTTATTTTA
>JAUZSX010308748.1:0-12428 GCA_034780655.1 Idiosepius hallami | reverse complement strand
TTCACGTTTGCAAGCGTGAAACAGTCAGTAACCAGCGGCCGGTGTTTTTCCAGGTTTGGATTTTACTTTTTACTTGACTGTACACGCCCTTTCATTGATATCGAGCACTCTAACTGTAAATTCAAGCAAGGATAGATCAACTGATTGGTTTCTATCAACATCATCATTATCATTATATATATATACATCATCATTATCATTATATATATGTATATATATTGTGTTTAACTGCGACCCTTGGGTTTCAGCACCGATGTGCCTCTTCAGCCATTTTGGTTTGGATTGATTTTTTTTAATCGCTCTACCTAAAAATTAATTAATTAATTTATAAATATTGAGCACTCTACTTTGCAATACAGCAAATATGTTTGTCTTCCAAACACTCTAAAAGTGTGTATGGAACCAAACAGCATATATATATATATATATATATGTATAAGAAAAACATTTGCTGGAGATAAGAGTCTCAATCTTAAATGACTAAAGGTTGATTTTGATATTCAAGCTCTCTAGGAATTGGGTGAGGTTGCTATGGATGTGTACTCATAAAGAAAAGAAAAGTGGTTTTAGATAAAGAATAGCCCTTGGTAATACCTCACAGAAAATAATTTGCAGTTAGTTTAGGGAAAAACATGTTGTAGAAAAGAAATATTTATCTTTTTTTCTATGTCAGATTGCTAAAGGCAGATGAAATTCATCTTTTCTTCGGGCTTAATTTGGTTCATTCATTAAAACATCTAAAGTCTTCCTTTCTTCCAGTCTTTGGTTATCATTTAAATGAATATCCTATAAACTACAGTGTTTGTGAAGGGAATTGAATTGTTTTGCTATTGGCAAAGTTTGGTGGACATGCAGTTAGATAGATAATAATAACAGTGACGTGCTTAGCCATTTAACCAACCCGTTGCAGAATAAGCCTTGCGGACCCTTTACCCGAAAAAGGCAGATTGCCCCTCTCCCCCAAGATACTGGAACCTTTGGCTATATATGCTATACAAATATATAAATCAAGAGAGATAGGCTGAAAGAAAGATGGATTGGTAGATATTTCAATTGTGTTAATGATTTTCAAATAATCCTAACAATTATTTTGGTAATTTTTTGCATACATCTGTGATGCCAAGGAGCCTTGCGGCCCCTAGGGAGCTTACGCCCTATTCACAATTGTGAGATCTGCAGGGGCCCTAAGCGCATCAGATAGACTCCCATTGAACCTCCAATGCTCACATCCAGTGGAGAGAACCAGCAACGACTGGTAGCAGAGGAGGCTGCAGGGCTTTTGAAATCAGTATTTCCCTTCAACTAGATGAGGTACTCTCCTGAGTTAACGAGGCCAATCTGTTCGAGGCAGCTAAAGTAAATGCAATGATTTTGAAAGAGAGAAAGAGAGAGAGAGAGAGAGAGAGAGATAGAGAGAGACAGGGAGAGACAGAGAAGTGGATTCATAAATGTATATTTCAACATATAAGTGTGATAATGATTTTCTAGTTAATCCTAACAATTATTTTGTTAATTATTTTATATTACAAAAAATCTGTGAAGCCAAGGAGCCTTGCAGACCCTAGGGAGCATACGGCTCCGTGCAATTGCAAGGTTTGCCGAGGCTCCTAGCATGGCCCTGGTAATTATTAAAGAATTTGTAGAATATACAAATATGCAAGTATCTACATTTCCAAGACAAGATTAAAGCATTAGTGATTTAATTAAAAAAAAAAAAAAAAAAAAAAAAAAAAAAAAAAAAAATTGGGGGGGGGGGGACTCATTCTGTGTGAAACCCTCTCAAAGAAAATTTTTTTTTGCTTTCGATAGAAATTCATGAAAAAAATTTGTTTCTATTTTTTTTTTTTTTTGTCACTTCCTGCTTTTGATGTTTCTTGAAATTCACAGGTTAGCCATTATTGGTTCATTTGCATGCAAGCAGCTCAATGGATTAAGCATTAAATGTCATAAAAAAAAAAGCTCTTAGAAGTGATATTTAAATCTTTTTATTCCGTTTACTCTCAATCTGATTTTTATAATGTTATTTCACCAGGGTGGATTCTGGGTAGAGGGGGCGTTACCCATATTTTGCCATAAGCTACCTCGATACTTCAGAAGGCAGAAGAATGAAAGGTGCGTGAGGAAGTATTGGACTGGGGGCAGTCGACTAAAGAGTAGGTTGGTTAGTGGTGGGTAGGGGTCAAATACTGGAGACAGTCAGATGATTGATATTTGAGTTGAATAACTGGGGTTGACTTCATCCAGGAAAGTGACCTTTGCTTGCCAGAGTCTTTGAACAACGTTTGTTGAATTGTGTTGTCTTGGAATGCCTCAGCAACACTCTGCCTTGAAGATATGTTTTTCAGAAAAAAGAAAAAAAAAAAATATCAGTATAAAACTAAAACCAAAAAAACAGACCCCCACCATCGCCCCCCAAACAAACAAAAGAACAAAGGGCAAGTAACTTTTGCAAAGAATAAAGCTATAGAACGCAAAGTAATTGATACAGGTAATGGCAAAGGGTTGGCTGAAGGTGTAGACCATTTGCAGTAACTGTGCCACAGTGAATTAGTGAAGTCAAACTGTGAAAATTTGTTTGTCTGTTTAGTTATAAGGCATATCAACCTTTTCAGGGCATTTAATGACAAAAACAACCATTTTTGCAAAACGTTCTTTTGATCACACATAACATTTTAAATAACACAATATGCACTATTCAATGTGTAGCCTGAAAGAATGTGGGGGATTCATATCTTTCCCAAGGATATCAGTTTATATATTATATTATATTTACTTGGTGAGCCCCAAACCAAGTTTGGCACAAGGCCATTTTTACGTGCTCTTACCCGAGCTTTTGAAATTCGGTGTTAACCTTCACCTAGATGAACTGCTCTCTCGAGTTAACGAGCCCCATCTGCCTGAGGCTGCTGAAGTGAAAGTAATGTTTTTGACTGGGATTTGAACTCGCGTAATGTGATTCCAGAGCCCGAGCTTTTACCAATGCTCCACTGTCACTGCCCATATCAGTTTATATATGACCGCAAACAAAATGATGAAATTATCAAAACCAATCAAAATGTATAAAATATGCAAATTTTTAAAGAAAGAAGAAAAAAAAACTGTCAGTCTGTTTAAGATTGATCTTGATTTTCTGTTTTTTGGGAAAAAACAGTGTTTTATGTCAAATGGTGTGAGACTCTATGATATCAAGAAATTTCTTTTTTTTGTTTTTGTTACTCATAAACCTCGAGATGAGATTGGATAACTTTTATATCTTTTATTTGGACCATATTCCATTTTTTTTTTCATTATTCATCATTCAGCATTATTATTATCATTGTTTTATTATTATTATTATTTCATTATAACTATTATTTTAGTATTAATTGACCAAAATTTTGTCAATTTAACAATAAAATGTTTATTTTGCTTTGCTGAAAATCAACTTTTTTGTGTTATTTATTGCTGATTTAGTTTTAATTTAAGAGAGATTATTTTTATTATTATTTTAATATAATTGTATAGGAAGTCTATGTGGTCATGTTCAGGGCTGTGCTTAGGGCTCCCGTAGACCCCGCAATTGCAGGGGGGCTGCAAGCTCCCTGGGTGCCACACAAGGCTCCTTGGCTTCAAAGATCTTTTGAAAAGCCCAAAAATTACCAAAATAAATTCATTATTAGGATTAACTAACTCTAACTATTTGTATATGTATGTATATATTTAGTGTTTGATCAAAGCCTCTAGTATGTTGAGGGGGGTTCAAGTCTTTTTTAGGGTAAAGAGGCCGCAAGGTGCATTCTAAAAGAATGCTAAAAAATTACCAAAATAATTCATTATTAGCATTAACTAACTCTAACTATTTGTATATGTATGAATATATAGTATTTAATCAAAGTCTCCAGTGTGTTGATGGGGTGCAAGTTGGCTTTTATTTAGAGTAAAGAAGACGCAAGGCACCTTCTGCGTCGGGGCCACTATGTAGCTAAGCTCGGGACCAGTCATGTTTGTATAAAGAGTATAAATCAGAAGTAGGTTTTTGTTTGTGTGGTGGGCATGTGAGTATTTAGTGATCGCAATTCAAAATTAGACTTTGTTCAGTAAGTACATTGTCTGAAAGAAGGCCAGAACTCTGTCTATGTTTGCATTTCCAAGTATATCTCTTAAATTCTTTGTGATTAGTAGTATTTTTGGGAGATTGGCGACAGGAGTGTGCAGTCAATTAGAGTTGTTGTATTACACTATAAACCGACTAGCATGTCGGTGATTTTTGTAATATCGAAAAGGACTATATTCCAAATAACAGATATAAAAGAAGACTTTTTATTTGTTCAAAAAGCATAAAATTTACGGCGCTTTTGAAGAACTAGCAAATCCTAACCCTAACCCTAGCCAATCAAATTGCTGTCTGACAACCAGTGCAAAGTCCCCGAGCAAAAAAATATTTCTCCATTTGCTTGTTCTGCAAAAGCTCTAAATATAAATTAAAAAAATAAATGGCGTTTTTGCTCTGTTTTTCTTTTTTTTGTAAAAGATTGAAAATTGAAATCAATCAAGAAAAAAGTTAAATCAAAGACAATTTTTCTTTTTAGAAGGAAATAAAGAAGCATTTTTGTATGCTCTAAAAATTTGTCAGTTTTCAATTGACCGAGAAACACCCCTGTTGATGACATGCATGTAAATGATGTCTGAATATTTGAATAGGAAAAATTAATTTTTATATTCTACAAATAAAAAATTGATTTTTTTTTTAAAAAGGAGGGCTAATTTATTACTTTTTTTTTTAAAGGAGGGCTAATTTATTACTTTTTTTTTTTTAAGGAGGGCTAATTTATTACTTTTTTTAATTTTATCTTTAAAGGTTTTTGAACATAAAATATTAAATCTTACATGGAAATTAAGATTGATAGAGGAAGATATTTTGAAGAAAACTAAAGAGGTTGAAGTAAATTCTACAAGCATTATTCAGATTATTGTCTTCAGGACCATGCTTAGAGCCCCTACAGACCCTGCAATTGCGAGGATTGGTTGGTTTGCTTAGGTTTAATGACTTATCAACCTTTAATGGTTATTTAATTTACACAAGTTTCAGAGAAAATCTTGTTTGTTCATTGGTTTAATTTTTCATTTTTTTGCTTATTTGATTTAAGTCAATTGTTGGAGTTTCTCTTGTTTTTTTTTTTAATAAGAATTTTTCTGCAGTGGTAAGGTCTGTTGTATGGTATTCAGTTGCGAGGAGGGTGGTCACAAGCTCCCTAGGGGATGCAAAGCTTTTGTAATGCAAACATTTATCAAAATAATTGTTAGTGTTAATTATAAAATCATTATCACACTTGAAATAAACATCTATCAATCCATCTCTATTTCTGCCTATCTCTCTCTATGTATATATAGTCGAAGGCTCCAGTATGTAAAGGGGGGTGCAACTTGCCTTTCTAGGGTAGAGAGGGTGCAAGGCACATTCTGCGTTGGGGCCACTAAGTGGCTAAGCACTGCACTGATTGTCCTTATCCTTATTATTCTCTGTCTCACTATGTTCTGACCAAACGACCCTTGAGTCTTCCTCGGGTGGCCTAAATTGACTCATATTGTTTTTAGATCTATCTTATTTTTTTGAAATTTAGCGTTGATTTTATTTTTCTTCTGTAAATTGGTGATTTGTTTTTGTTGTCAGGTGTTTCTGTTTTAGCAAGCCAACCCCCCTCCCGTGTGCTGTAATATGTTTATGTTCTTCTTGTATATTTTATTTCTATTAAGTTTTCCATGCTTTTTTTGTTTTTTTTTAAATAGTGTGACAGAGAATAAAAAGGATAATCTGAATAATGCTTGTAGAATTTAAAATAGCACATCTGAAGGATTCTAAATAAATAAGGTTTGTGTAAGTTTGTAAGTGAAAAAAGAAAGGTTTTTTTTATGTACAGGTATTTTTTGAATTTGAAAAGAAGGAAGGAAAGAAGGGAGTTGAGAAGGAAGGAAGGAAATGAAATGAGAAAGAAGGAAAGAAGGAAGGAAGGAAGGAAGGAAGTAAGGAAAGAAGGAAGGGAATTGGGAAGAAAGGAAGGAAAAAAGGAAGGAAAGAAAGAAGGGGGAAGGAAGGGAAATGAGAAGTAAGGAAGGGAAATGAGAAGGAAGGAAGGGAATTGATAAGGAAGGAAGGAAGGAGGGAGGGGAAATAAGAAGGAAAGGAAATAAGAAGGAAGAAAGGAAGGAAGGAAAAAAAAGAAAAGAAGTAAGGAATGAAGTAAGTAAAGAAGGAAGGTAATTGTTAAGAAAGAAAGGAAAAAAGGAAGGAAAGAAAGAAGGGAGGAAGGAAGGGAAATGAGAAGGAAGGAAGGAAGGAGGGAGGGGAAATAAGAAGGAAAGGAAATGAGAAGGAAGGAAGGAAGGAGGGAGGGGAAATAAGAAGGAAAGGAAATGAGAAGGAAGAAAGGAAGGAAGGAAAAAAAAGAAAGGAAGGAAGGAAAAAGGTAAATTGGGGTTGGGATTTATATTTATTTCAATTCCCTTTTAGATTTTTTTGGGGGTTTTTTCTTTCTTTTTTTTTTTTGTAATTTTATTTATTTTTGCAGGATTTGGGGCTAAAAAAGGTGACAGAATCAAAATATTAAAAATTGAAAAAAAAAAAAAAATTTACAACCAAAATTTTTAAGCTTATTTTTTTTAAACAAACTAAACTAGTGAATCATTTAATCCTTAAAACATTTTTAGTAAACAGAAAGAAAAACAAAAAAAAAAAAAATCTGAACTTAATTTCGCTTCAGTATTCACCATAGCTTGCAAGAATTCTATGCATGTGAGAAATAAGATAAATTTGGGTAAAATTTTTATGTTTAGATTTTCTTTAAATAAGGATTTTCTATTTAACCCTTTGAAATGTTAAAAATAAAGAAAGTACAGTTAAATATTTAATGGAAGTAACATAACACGTATAATAAATAGGCTAAGGGCCCCCACACAGATGCTGAATTTATAGGGGGCACACAAGTTTTTTAGTGGATGCAAAGTTCCTTGGCTTCAGAGATCTATAGTAATGAAAAAAATGACCAAAATAATCGTTAGGATTAACTTGAAAGTTATTATAATATTTGTATATTAATATATATATCTATTAACCAGATATAAATATACAGACACTGTCATTAAAAAGAATTTCAATTTTTCTTTTTAATATTTTTGATTCAATTTTTTATTGTTTTCTTACAAGCAACTTAATTGTGGGGTCAAGCTTTTTTAATATAATCCCCCAGTCTTCTTTCAAACTATTTCAATCCTTCATGTCAATTCCTTCGTTCACAAACTATTTTTTTCAAATAATAACAAAATTGTCATAGATCCTAAAAATCTAACATAATAAAAACATAATTTCATAAATAACATTATTACATAAATAAATATAAGTTTTTTTGGGGGTGATTAACGTTCTCCATGTCAAGGTGATTAAGTGTTAACTTGAAGTAAAAAAACGTGATTAAAAGTCTTGTGATTAATATGTGATTAATAGATAGGTGATGAAACGTCAAGTGATGAAAAGTCAGTAAACTTATTTTAAATATCAATATCTAAGCTAAAAGCCGAGCACAATAATGATCATAATCAAATTATTATGTTGTTTTTCCCCCCAAGAAGTTCTTGGCGAGCTTTCATGACCATTTTTGGTTGGGGTCATGGCATCTGCCACAAAGATTTGTCTTGGCAAATTCTTTGAGTAATTACTGCCAAGAATTTTAATCAAAAACACCAAAGTTGACTTCCAGCAATTTTAGAAGCCATTTTGGTAAAGTTTGAGAAAAACAAAAATTATCTTTTTTTTTCTTTTTTAAATAGTAAAGTTATATTGAAAGAGAATAAAAACAATTACAGGTCATTACAGATGTGACTTCAATTACTTTACTGAATATCAATCTATATATTTCACTTTAATTCTTACTGCCTCAGTCTACACACACACATACACACACACACATACATACATACACACACACATACAGGTTGAAAGATAATTAGTGTAGATGTAAGGCCAGTCAAATTTGTTAACTGTCAGATTTTAGATTATGCTTTCATCAGACCTAAAATCCTAATTATGAAAACATATCCAAGTTGTGTGTGTGTGTGTATGTCAGTGATAATTTCCACTTCTTTACAGAATTTTTTCAGAGTACTGGCATTCAAGTACCGGACATATGCAAATTTTGGTGGTCTGAATGTCATGACACTTTTGAGTTCATTTTGATTTGTGTCTTTTGTAATCCAAAATTTGGACCCCTTACCAGCTATTTTTATGGCTCAAAACCAACTAGAAAGTGTTTCCTAGGTCCAAATAAATCACAGATCTAATTTTAAGTGTTTAGACCCAAAATCGAGAGAATAGTTTGCATAGTAGACCTGCAACAGTCCAATCTTCCAAAATTGACTCCTTAGCGGATAAGCTCATGGCTGTGAAACGGTCAAAAAGCTTTCCCCAAATCTGAATACCCTATACATAAAAATTTTAAGTCTATAGACCCAAAATGGACAGAGGAGTGTGGTAGAGACTGATTATTGTCCACACACACACACACACACACACACACTTTTTCACTTATATATTTATAAAGATTTATGAAGAAAATTAATTTTTTTAAATATATTTTTTTAACAAATGATTAAAAAACAAAGATATTCAAATCATCATTAAAAATTCATACAGTAATAAAAGCCCAAATCATCTTATTATAAGCTACTGCTAGGTTTTGAGCAGAGCTACCATGAAATAACCGATGTCACTTTAATGTTTATTTTGCCTTGTGGATAGGCAGTTGCACTTTGGAAAAGTAGTACGCGAGTTTGAATCCCAGTCATTCCACTTGCATTCATTATTAGACTAATAACCCAGGAAAATTTTTGAATTCCCACATTCCCTCCAGCTATGGGTCAAATAGCGAACATTGTGTTATTAAAAATAAAAAAATTATGTGTGAACACAATGATTGTTCTTGGTATTAAAATGACTTAAAAAAGTTAATAGGCCGTAAAATGAACCAATGAATGAATTTATATCTTTGTATCTTCAGCAAAATTGGAGCATTTGTATAAGCTCGGGCTCTGAAATCGTAGTATGCGAGTTCAAATCCGAGTGAAAACCATTGCATTCACCTATAGCTGCCTCAGGCAGATGGGGCTCGTTAACTTGGGAGAGCAGCTCATCTTGGTTTGGTGCCCCCCAAGTAAATATAATTCTTTGTATCTTCACTGAAAAAGATGTGTTTTTGTTCTGTGCGCAGACTCAAACACTAACTTTTTGCTTCAATATATTTTGTTACTTATTTTAGTAAAATAATATTATTCCAAAAGCGTGTGTAGCACATTTCCCAGTTTACAAAAGTAAACATAATCAATGGTTGCTCTTCAAAAACAAGTCTAATTCAATTCTCAAACTCTCTCAACTTTTATCTTTATCTGCACTTCAAACTGATTCAGAGAGATTTATTACGTTTATCATTGCATTACATTCCTCTTGTTGTTTTATGTTTTCACTTTTTAAGTTGGTACTTTTTACTTTAGTTCTTGTTTAGGTCAGAAACACAAGTGTGTAATCAGTTTGTCACTATTAGGTTATAAAGGTTAAACGTTGGTGAGATTAGAAAACAAAATATCAGCAATATCACTTGGAGTTTAGTTTACTGAGAAAAAACAAAATCAAAAAATCTAAGAATTCTTAAGTCTGAAGAATAAACAGACCAAAATAAATAAATAAGCGAAAAACAACAAAAAACAAACAAAAAGTACAAGAAGTTTAAACTTAAAAACCTTTGGACCTTGAAGAGGTGATATATCAGCAATCCAAGTTGTTTTGTCTACGTTAATATGTCGACTAATACCCTTGGGAAAGGTATGATGCCAAATCTTCCCTCCAACTATGGGATAAATAGTGCAAGACCTCAACGGTAGATGTGGCGAATGATGTCTACAATAACACAACGGGACTGAAGGCGGAGGAAGGCTGCAACAGAGGATGGCCTCCAGTTGTCGTGGTTCTCTCCATTGTATTGGAACCAGGTCCACCTCTGCCAAAGGCCCGTGTGGTAACTGCTGGTGTATCAGTCTCCCCACGTTAAAAGACATCATGCGCAGGCATCCTCCCCGAAAGGGTCCACAGGTCCAAAGACGGAAGACAGTCATACTCGACCACGAGTGACCGCTAAAGAAGAAGAATATATCAGCTTTGAGAAACTAGTGTAAAAGACAATAACCAATATTTTGTTCCTTTGTGGTTCTGTAATAAAATAGAATAGCTTTGATTGGTTCGCAGGGCTGTGCTTAGCGCCCCTGCAGACCACGCTATTGGAGGGGGGGAGAAAGCTCCCTAGGGGCGCAAGACTCCTTGGATTCACAGATCTTTTGTAATGCAAAAAATTACCAAAATAATTAATTGTTAGTATTTATTAGAAAATCATTATCTCACTTGAAATATACATCTATCAATCAATCTATCTTTCTGCCTATCTCTCTTTCTCTGTATATTTTTATATGTATGTATATATAGTTGAAGGTTCTAACTTTGCAATAATGAACTCTCCCTCTGTATAAAGAAGAGTCTAAACAAGGAACAAGAGAAAAGTATTTTAGTGGACTTCCCTAGCCTTGCAATATTGAAATCTTCCTCTGTATAAATAAGAGTCTAAAAAAGGAACAAGAGAAAAGTGGAATGACCTAGCCTTGCAATAATGAACTCATCCTTTGTATAAATATATCTCTAGATACATAGACTAGGGGAAGATTGTTATGAAGGACTTACCTACCTTTGCTATTATCAACTCTTGGCATTGATAACTGCTTGACTCATCCACAACATTCTGGTGATGAGTTACCTGACTGGTTCACCACACTAAGGAAGTGATCAGGTCACCCATTAGAAAGCAGAAATCATTCATGTTAAATATAGAAAATATAAATGTTTGTTGATTCGTTTTGATTCTTTATTTGAAGCTGAAAACTTTAGAGATGGATCAATATTTTCCCATTTCTGACTCTTTCAAATTGACAAAACAAGGAAAGTCAAAATTTTAAATCTAACCTCATCCCCAACCCTGCTAAAAAAACAAAAAATAAATTAAAACAACATAAACTCAAACAAGAAAAAAAAAACTAAAATAAAACAAATCAAAAATAAACTTAAATAAAATCAATTTATTACCAAATTATTTCTTTCTAATTTTTATTCGTATTTCAAACTCATCATCATTGCATTTAATAAGAAACCATTTTTAAAACTCGATGTATGTAATTTTAAAAGGCTGGAGGTCTATACTTTTCTTTAAAAGATTGACAAGAGAAAACTAATGTATAAACAATTGATCATTTTAAAATAAAGAAAACTCACTTCTTTCTTATCTTATTGTAGTAGAAAATTGCAAAAAAAATAAAAATAGATTTAATCGAGTAAAAATGAAATATAAACAAAAATGGTGGATGAAAGCAAATCCTTTTTCAATATGCAAAATTTAATGGTTATAAGATTTTGGGAGAAGAGAATTAATTTCATATTTTCAAATAATAGACTGGAAAAGCAGAATGGAATTTGGTAAGTATAGAAATGGTGTTTGCTAAAAGGAAAAGTTGAAGCAAATATTAAATTTATTTATTTTTTCTTTTCTTTCAATATCTTTTATTTTTGTTAAGTTGAAGTCTCTCTATTCTGTTTCATAGAAGTAAGAGCACTTGGGAAGTGTAACATTATGCCAAGCTTTATTATCCTTTTGAATTGATTCTAAACAAGTGAATTTTAATTTTCTGATTTCAGATTTTACATGGCTCCAAAAATAGGATATGGAAGGTTTGTTAAATAACTTTTGAGAAAATGTCATGACTGATAAAATATATTTTCATAAGCTTACAAAACTTTGTCCCCCTAAAAATAAGGGCCTCCTGCATCAACATAATTCTTCATGCATCTCTTCACATCGTGGAAGATCTCCTCAAAGTCTTTCTTTAGTAGTTCCTTCAGGTAATTTTCCAATGCCTCTTTCAGCTCCTCTGTTGACTAAAATTTGATTCCTCTAAGGCTATCTTTCATGCATGTAAATAGGACAAAAGTCACATGGGGCTAGGTCAAGACTTTAGGGTAGATGTACCACTTTTATTTCCCCCCGTCGGACATCCAGGTGGTCACCAGTGTTAACTTGTGGTATAGGTCACACAAGATTTTTGGCACAGACTTTGTGGAGTTTCAGATCTTTGCTCAGAACTTTCTCTAATGTTCCAATACTAATACGAAAAATTTCAGATATCATCCTTACAGTTATCTGATAGTCTTGCATTACTAATGATTGCACTATCTCAATGTTCAGCTCTCCAGATCTGGGTTCATCCACAATCTGCTCATTTCCATAGGAAAATCTGTTAACTTAAATATATGAAATTGACTGCCTGAAAAGCACATTCGTGCAGAAACCCAGGGTTGTAGTCAAAAGAAT
>JAUZSX010308737.1:0-12429 GCA_034780655.1 Idiosepius hallami | reverse complement strand
CTCTCCCATGCCCTCTATCAGCACACCAAGTTTGAGCATGCTAGGCCCAGCCATCTCAGAGTCTATAAGGAACATACTTAACCGAAAGTCCTCACTACCTAAAGGCTCGCCTTTGGAATAAGAATTCATTAAAGTTAAAATTTGATTAGATTTGTTTTTTTTCTTACTTTATTTTTTTTTCATAAATTTAAATAAAAATTCTCCTTTTTTTTATATATATACACTTATATATATACACACATACATGTTACAAAATCAATTTAATGTTTAAATTCTCTGTTTTTTTTTTTCAGAATTCATGAAAGAAATCTACAATGATGTCCCAACTGGAAGCCCAGTATTAATTGGCCACGTATTTAATAAATTCAAAAATAAATATGGTGACATGAGACATATATTAAAGTGGGTAAATTTGACTAACGAATCTTGTAATTATAAAGCTATGAAGATGGGTCAATTAAGAAAATACAAATTATTATATAGGCATCGATATGTGAAGCGTGGAACAGATTTAAATAAAGAAGTGTCTCGAAGTAAGACTACTCCTCCTTATAGGATTTGTAAGAATAAAGCTGCCTCCTTAACAAGCTCTTCTGAACACAAATTGAAAAACTCGTCCTCACAAACTATTCCTCCCATTCTCCATACGAGTCGCACACAAACAATGCTGAGATTTCCATCCGATGATATGTTTAAGAAAAGATATCAAAATCTGCTATCAAAATATAAGAAATTAAATGAAAAATATCGGGAAGAACTAAAAGAAAGAGACAAATTGCAGAACAATATCAACAAAAAAACAAAAAAGACTTAGAGAAAACCTTTTGATCTTTGTGGGAATAAGCCAACTTTTTTTTTAGTTCATTATTTTGGTTTTTGATTTCACAGAAATCAACTTTAAATTTTAAACCTAAACGTCTTTTTTTTAAACAAAAAGACTAAATTGTCATTCTGTATACAACTCTATATTCCTATTAATCTAAGTACTCTTACATGTTCTTATTTTTGTCTAGAAAATCTGGCTTTTCAAAAGTTTACATGACATATAGCTCAAAGCTTATTAAAGTTATTTTGTAAATTTTAAATGATACTCACGTGGAGGTTGCATGTTCTGTTAAAATAGTCAACAATGTTTATACCAAGTTATACTTCATGTTTAATGAAAGAAACTTGAAAATACCTTTAGATTTTATGATTAGGTAAAATTTCTTTGTTCATATGATTTGGACTTTGGTGCTATCTTCACAACATTTCGGCTTACATTTCCTTTTAGCCTTCTTCGGGTATTTCTTGACCCCAGAAACCATGTCGAAACTGAACCCTTTAATTTTCTGTCCAGATATTCTTTTAGTTATCTTCTACTTACAGTCAAGATTAAACTTTCATCTATAGATACTTAGCTAGTAAAAGACCAGAAGTATATAGTTCATAAAGTTTAGGACTCAAGAAACTATTAAGATTTATATTGAAAAAAAAAAAAAACACAATAAAACATCTATTGGCAGGAATTATGATCCCCCAATTATGAAATAATTATCAAAAAACTTAATTAGGTTGAAGATAACAACAAATATGCAAAAATGTTTAAATTTAATCTTACTCTTATGTGAGACAAAAAAAAAGTTCAAGGAGGTAACTCCAGTGATCCTGAATTTAGTTTCTAGCAACAGTTTCATATCTAAGGTATTACACGATTTTTTTTTTTCATTTTAAATCAATGTTCTAAGTATTTAAAAATTCAATAAATCCACCAATAATTCATTAATTGTAGAGTTTGAACTGAATATTAAGTTTAAAGTGTTTCCCTCAAGTTCAATAAATATAAGTATACATTTTTAAAATTGATAAGTGATCTTAAATGGAAAAACTAAATATTTACAGATCTAGGTTTCAGTGAAAAAAACGAACAGGTTTCAGATTTACACAGATCTTTTCATACTACCTCTCAGTTATAATGAAGCTAATTTCAAACACAATATTTTATCATCCAATTTTTTTATGCTTACCGCAAAGCACAAACGGAATTTTGATTGTCTCAGCATTGTCTCTCTTGCTATGAAAAGGATGCTGACAAGTTTAGTTATAACACATTTTGGCCAACTACCCTCAATGGTTAATCAAAATTAAGAACTTTTGCAAAAAACTTAAATTTTTTTTTTGTTTAATCCATGAAAGCATATTGTTCTAATCCTATTGACTATGATTCAATGCAAACATAAAATTTTAAGATATTATTTTTTTTTTTTTAGTAGTTGGAAACTACCCTTCAGATAACTACATCTATTAAATTGATATAAGCATTTGATAAGTAACAATCATCAAAAGAACCAGGTTACTATCTTCAAAATATCAAAGATTCTAGTCTGAAAGTATATCAAAGTGTTAGCTTGATTGAAAACTTGTTAGAATCAAATCAAATAGCTGTTCTTCTTGAGTTTAATTTTCTAAAAGATATTTTTTATCCACTTGTGATTGGAGGACATATACCATGCATGGCCTGTAAACTTTTTCTAAAATATATGTATGTATTTTAGACTTGTCAAAAAGATGGATGTAGTTTTTATAAGCATTTGGTAGAAAAGTGTGATAAAAAAGAATGCCATAGTTAAGTGGTTAACTAATAAATATCCTTAGAAAACACCTAACTTTTATTTAAGTCTTATTGTGTTAATATAAAATCATAACCTTCATAATTAAAAAAAATCTTTCTTTTTTTTTTCACTTTTTAAGAACGCAAACAAAAAATATTTTATCTTCAGAGAATGAAAATTTCATGTTAGAAGCATTTATTGATTTTTCTCATGTAATAAAAATTTCATTTTCATCCACCAAATAGTCTAAGAAAATGCAGGAGTCAAAGCTGAAATAAGTAAAAACTAATAAATTGCTTTTAAAAATTTTAGTAAATATTTAATATATTTTCTAATATATATATATTTAGTAGATACAGAGTCAATAGCCATTGACCCCATGTCTATCCTTATGTATTATACACACTATCAATGATATATAGCACTTTAAATGCTCTTATGACTGGTCCACGAAACAGTTGTATGTTCATAGTTGTAATGTTAACAATTTACTTTCAATTGTAACAAAAATAGAAGCTAATTCTTTTTTTATCATTGATACTTATGTATTCTTACATGGGTGTTGTTTCAGATTACCATAGGAGGTGCAACATATCAATTGCAATGTGCTGCTTATATTGTGAATGGATTTTAAATCCACTTGTAGCAGTTTTTAAAATCTGTCCATGAAGATTGTTTTTAATTTAGTTAAGATTTCCATCAAACTAACTATTCATTATTATCACACCCATTATTCATACAAATAATTAGTTTACTAAATGTCACTTTAAAAAACAGAACTTATTCTAGGTTTTGAATTAAATTCAACAAAAAAGAGAGATATCAATAAAATAAACAGAAGGCAAAGAGTAACAAACCTTTTCTGGGACAAGTATCCTTCAAGTAATTTTTTACCCCCCACAAAATTTTTCAGTACAGACCGTAAACAATATTCAACCTGACAATGTTTTATTACAGAAAAATTTCATGTGCAAAAAGATAAATAAAAATCATTAAAGCATTTAAATTTAGTAATAACAAATTGTACTTCAAATTTACTTGGCCTAAAAAATTGAATAAGAAACTGAAAGCCATAAGATTTTTACTAATTTACTGACTAAAAAAAAATCACCATCAAAATTGTTATTTTGATGATAAAAATAATAAGAATAAGGAGAAAATGAAAAAGATTATTTCTATTAATGACAAGCATTTGTTTCAATGTGAATTTATAGTTTGTGGACAGTCTTGGATTGACTGATAAAACAATAAGCAAAACCATTTAGTCCTTGTTTTTGTTGCTTTGGAGTTCAACATTTAGTACAAGACCAAACACTTGAAAGTTGTTTTTTTTTCTTTAATTTCAGGGAAGATGTTTTTTCAACTCTTTTAAACTAATTGTTTTCCTGTATTTTTCCTCTTGCTTAATTTTATTTTTCATTTTTATTCTCATTTTTAAATTAAAGATTTTGCTAATAATAAAGTTGAGTACTTGATTTGATAGAGTTTTCCTTTTAGATTTACACAATTCCTTTAGTTTAAGGTTCTCTGGGAATGTGTGTAGATTTGTGTGTATGAGACAGAGGTTACATGGCATACTGTCTGTTGTAGACAGACACACAACACAGTGTGGTAGTAGTAAACACATCCACACCCTTTATTGCAGTGAGTAAATGGAACACATTTTTTAACCTCTAAAATCAAAATTTCTGAGAACATTGAGCATGAAAATCAGAGGAAGTAGGTTATTAATAATCTACTAAAGAGTGGAGCAATAAAATGGTTTGTTCAATGAGAAGGAAAAGAAGAAAAAAGCCAACTAATGTTGATTGCTTGCTTTCTTTCTCATTTTTGGTTTGTCAGATATTTATTGTAATACAACTTGACTTCCATGGGATGTGATAGAGAGGACAATAGAAAAAAGAAAAAAAAGGAAAAGATAAGTGAAAGTTTAGCATCTGAATGAAGAAGGTTCACTCCTGAAAAAGCCATAAGAGGTCTTTCAGTTTCCTGGGAGCCTTTTGCTGGAGTTCATCAATAATAATAATAGTAACCATCATTATTATCATTAATTTTGGTGGGGACATGTGCTGATGGTAGCACACATTCCTTAAGCCTTACTCTCCACCAAAGAGCTCCCTTCGTAGTGAACCATCCTTGATAATTGGATTCTTCAAGAGGAAATCCTAAACAAAATATGGGAGATCCTCTGGAGGAAATAGTCGGCTGCTGGCTGTATATGCGACATGAGAGACCCTCAAAATATTGGTTTGGATAAAGTTAAAGGGATAGAGAGGGGGGAGAGAAATATAAAACGGGAAAGAGACAGAAAAGAGGGAATGGAGCTCTGTTTTGAGGTTAGGGTGCTGTCCTGACTGTTAGATATGGACTTGTTAAACAGCCATCGCGTTAGTGTGGAAAGTAACATCTATCGAACCTTCCCTCCCCGTCTCTTGTTGATAATTAGAAATACTTAATTCTATGATTGTAATCATAATGAGATGATGATGGATAAGACAGGTAAGAAGTGCCTCCCATCTCCAATAAGCCAGCACCGATGAAATTTGGCTTGTTGGCCATCAGCTAAACTTTCAAATTTCTCTTTATATTTTTTTTTCTAGCTTATTTCTCCTCACCACCACTACCACCATTACCAGCAAGGCCCTGTGCTTTTTGCACCTTGGCTTGGTGCTTGTTTCCACTCATATGTGCTTCCAGCTGTTGTAAAGAATTCACAGATATATTGCAGTAGACACACGTAAAACTTTTTTTATCCGACGAAGGGGAAGGCAGTTTCATATTATTAATGGTGCTAACAAAATTGGCTTCCATCTGCTTGTCGGGGTCAAGCAGCAGCATCTTTGCCTGATGTTTGCTGCCGCTCTTGTGAGCGTCAAGCTGCTGAAGAGAATTCACCGTAACATGACAGCATTCACAGGTGAAGACCCCTTTCTTGACAAAATTTGAAGAGAGACCCATATTGTTTACCATTCCCATAACAGAATCACCATTATTACTTTCCATTTGTTTGCCTGGTTCCATTTGAGTGACTTTAGCTTGATGCTTGTTGCCGTTCTTGTGATCCTCTAATTGGTGAAGAGAATTTACAGTAATCTTACAATATTCGCATGTGAATACCATCTTCTTGTCAAATGATATATTGTTCAGCTCATTCCCATCATCCATTTCCATTTGCTTGTTAGGGTCCACATCCTGCATTTTCATTTGGTGCTTGCTGCCACTTTTATGGGCCTCAAGTTGCTGAAGCGAATTCACCGTTACATTACAATGACTGCAAGTAAAAACGGTCTTCTTATCAAAAGAATTGCCATCACCATTTCCAACTGCACTGTCATCCGTCTCCATCTGGTTGTTGTTGTTGTTGTTGTTGTTACTGTTGTTGCTGGGTGCTCCTGATTCCATCTGCGTCAATTTTGTCTGATGTTTCTGTCCACTTTTGTGTGCTTCGAGCTGGTGCAAAGAATTCACCGTTATCTTGCAACACTCGCACGTAAACACTTGCTTCTTGCTCAGGCCGTGTTTATCCACCCCATCGATGTCAACATCTTTCTTACCGTCTAACTGTTTGCCCGGTTCCATTAACCGCATCTTTTTCACATGTCTGACACTACTGAAGTGCTGGGCAGCTTGATGCTCTGAGTTAAAGTTGACATTGCACAAGTTGCACGAGTAAGGCTGAGTTTGTGCTTTACGCTTTGTAGGTAATTTATTAATTGCCATGTTGTATGCGAGTTGGGGGTTTGGGTAGAGATCATTGGCATTATTGGCGCCATGAAAAGGAATTGCATAACCACCAGGTTCATCAGCTTGCATCTTTTGATCGTGCATGTAATTGAAATGGGCATTAGTTGAAGACGGTCCATAAAAGGAATAATTACCAGTTGGTGGTGGACCAGGAGGGAAATCAGGAGGACCTAGAAACAATTAAAAAAAAAATTAATAACAAAAAATGAATATATTTATAACAAAGATAATAGAAAGAATTTACCCAAATAAACTATGTTTATCTATAAGTATATTTAAATATATTTTTTATAAAATCTTAAAGAAAAATACCTTATCAAGTCTACCATATCAATATTATATTTGAAACATTTTTTTTTCCAATAACATTTTTTAGGATAGGGTGGTGAAGAGTTTTATATTCTAAACTAGCAGTATAGCTCGGCATTGCCAGTACAAATTTTATGTATGGATCAAAAATGAGAAAAAATGTGAACCATTTTTTGACGCAGCAGCTACATTTTTAAAGTGATTTTGATGATTAAGAACTAAAAATGTCTACAAACAAGCGAATTGTTAGATAGATACCAGATTCATAAATGGGAAAAAATCAATAAAAGTGTTTGGCAAAGATTCAACCATAATTTCCAAGCCATAGAGTACACCTTCATAACTGGCAATTTACATTAACTGGTTTTATTTTACACCAGTTTATGAATTTGTATGATGATCAAATTCCTTAAGTACTTTTTTGCTGAAGAAAAAGGGGAAGTATTGAACTGTTTAATGGGGGCAGGGAAACCCAGTTGATCTTGAGACAAAAAATTATGCATTGAACAAGTTTAACTGTCGATCTATGCCTATAGAAAATAGGAGTAGCCATGGCCTTCTTATATTATATGGCCCTTCATCCTACATAAATCAAGTCTCCCGTAACAGGCCGATTATTAATTTTGTTTCACTATGATAGTGAAACTGAAATACTATAAACAAATAGGCCCCTTAGGTAATAAAAAAAAAAAATAAAAGCGGCGTTTTTTGAACGTCAATAAATAATTCATAATTTTCTAGAGAATTTATTAGGGCATATTTTAATTTATAAACTTGTTTTCAACACAAAAAATCGTGTTTACACTAATAAAAAATAATAATGCCATAAATCAAGAGTGACCTTTCTTGATTTTTCAAGCTCATAAGCGTGTTTCTTAGAATTTCATATTTCCAAATTATTTATTTGCTAACGGATTAATTGCATTTATATTGGAATTTAAAATTATTTGTGATAATTTTGTTTAACAAAAAATGCTTAACAAATGTATAACATTTGTCTGTTCCTGTGGATATTATACAAATTGTGAAAAACTTTCCACATATTGTTTTTCTTTTCGGAAAATCAGATCTTTTCGAAAAACGGATTAAATTTGTTAATCGAAATGATTGCCAAAAATTTCAGGAAAAATAAACGAATTGGAATTTACAACCTATAGCCATATAATTCATTCAAACCGTCACTTTTGCAGACTCAAACTAGTTTTAGAAAAAACAAACAAACAGGCAACGATGAATTAAAAAAGACAAACTAAAATTTCCTTTCAGCTGGATGATACCATAATGGATTTTACCCATGACTGAAAATGTTTTGCAATGTGTTTTTTACATGATAAAATATATTTGGAGAATATATTGTCAAAACTTCTTCTGCAGACACTCTTGTTGTGGATTGATAATCTTTTACTATAAATTGATCTGCAGATAAAAGGATAGCAAAAGCATAAACAAACTGCAATTTGGCTTGATAGAACCGTACGTTAACTTAAGTAAGTCATGGTATTTCTTAGTGTAGCCTCCTCATCTTTGCCTAACAAAACCTGGGAACACATTGTTTCACATTGAAAATGATTCATTAATTTTTTTTGCAGCGTATCCAGAAATAGTTAATGCAAACTTCTTTCCTTTCTGATTCATGCAGGGCCAAAATGTTTATTTGTCAGTCTCTTGAACTGGATTCAGGTCTTTCTTTCAAAAGTTGATGTTTTTTTACGTTAAAAAAGGACTTATATTTGCAATAAGAATTGTAAATATATTTTACAACAATAAACAAAAAATTTCAACAGATGAAGTTCGAAAAAATAGTGTGGAATGCTTAAAAAACTTCTTTTTACTTATGTTTTTGTATTACTGAATGATTTTTTAAAATAAAATTGATTTGTTTGCCTAAAATATTTTATTTTAATAATAATTTTGTGGAGAAAAACTATACATTTCTAATATTTTTCAGATGATATAGACATAAATTGTGAATATACTCTCACTTTGTAGACGAACGAATAATCTCAATCAGCCTGTTAGCCGACCGGTGTTAAATGTGGGTTACATGGCCATGTATATAAGTAGGCCGTGGTAGGATGAAGGGCCATGTATATTAGTAGGCTGTGCCTCAGGCAAAAACTACATTCTGATTTGAAAAGACATTGTTTGCTTCACTCTTTTTGTCTCTATAGACATTCCAAGAACTTGATATCCTGCCTGAATATACTCCCTTTGCCTTTTTCTCTCACACTAACCTAACCCATGTGTAACAGTGACAGGTGCAATGGAGGATAAAAGGAATTTAGTTCCTCCCTGGCCTTTAAAAAAGGTAGACCAGCCAGTACAGGGCTCTACAGACAAATTTGATTATAGTTGACTTTTGTCGAGTAAATATTTTTATTTACTAGCCAAATAAAAAAGTTACTAGCCAAACCTATGAAATGATATTTCAGTCTAATGTTATGAAGAAACCAATGATTCAGAACTTTGTTTCTTATTTTAAAAAAAAAACCCATTTCACTTTGTACTACTTTTTCTTCTGCATAATTTTTTTTTAAAAATGGATTACAATGTTATATTTTTAACTCTATTAAATCTTTTATTATTGTTTAAATAATTTAACTTTGTTTCTTTAATTTAAAAAAATAATAAAAATGGTTGAAAGACATTTTTCACTCAGTATTTGAAAGATTGTCAGTGAAAAAAACAGCTGCCAAAAGATAAGTGTGCTAATATTTTTAGTCGTCACTTTAAAAAAATCACTCGCAAATGCAAGTGTTTCACTTGCTACGTAGAGAGCCCTGCCTGCACTATCAAAGTAATCACAGTATTTAAAATTAATAAAATAAAGTAATTCTTTCAAATGTTATATTTGTATTCACTTCTTTATATATTCAACAAAACTACCTAATATACAAATATTACAAACTAAAAGTTAAAACTGTTATAAATTGTTTTTCGTTTTTCATTTTCATCTTTCTCTTCTAGTTTACTTTTCTTTTTTTCTTTACTACAACTTCTTCCTTTTTTTCTTCCATTTTTATTCTTCAAATAATTCTGTTATTCATTGATTGTTTTTCTTTCTCTTCTATTTTCTCTCTCTCTCTTTTACTTTTCTTCTCTTCTCTATCCTTTTGCCTTTTATTTCCATTAAATCTTGCTCTGTTAGCATTTAATAAAACCTTAACAAAATCCTTATTTCTTGCAGTTTTCCATTTTCTCGCAGATAACAAACTAACAAAACCCAATCAACTGGATATGATTTTGAAGGAATAACAACAGACTGCATTTAGTAAACAGCATGGATGGTATTGTCATTTCAATATTTTATTAACAAAATTAGCTTCTTTTTTTATGATTAATATTGTATGTACATGCATATTTCATGAAGAATTGTTTATAGAAATAATGTTTGCTGATTAAATAATTACTTAAACAACAGACAGATATTGATGGAAATCTAGAGGGTGGGCCAAAAGTAGGTAAACACTATAAAACTTTTTAATTGTTTTTCTAGATAAATGTTTTTTTGTTTTACTTGTGAAAAATGTTACAATGTTAATGGAGAAAATTTTGAGCTGTCAAGGGATTAAATAGTTTACATCTTAAGATTATTTTAGCATTCTTGAAACTTTAAAAATAATCCTACTTTTGCAAAAGTTGCAAAATTATTTTTAGATCCACTTAACTCAGAATGAGGGTAAATTAAAAAGTTCTGAAACAAATTGAATAAAAACTTTATTTATGAAAGATGCAAAATAATTTTTCTATATAAGATCCACCTAACTCGACACACTTCTGCAATGGATGTTGCTATCAAGAAATTCCTTCTTGATGTTGCACTATTTTCATTCAGATTGATTTTGTCATTTGTCGTAGAACTTTTTGATTTACCCTCATATATAACTATTCTGTATCAAAAATATTTTCTAATGAAAAAAAAAACAACTCCTATCCTTATGTTAAACAATGCTTTTTGGTATTATCTTGTTTTGATGTTCTAACCTATTCCTTAACCAAACTAATAAACTTTATATAATTTTTAACATGTTGATAAAATAATACAATTTTTCAAGAAAATGCATGTTAAAAGCTAAACTATATTATTTTTACTTGCATGTTTTTATGTTTATATTTTTTTTGTTTTCTTTAACTTTTGAATCCTGGTATACCGATATATTAACCCTGGTATTTTTGCACAAAAGACAACACATCGATATTTTGTCCCCCCCCATATGGTCTTGTTATGGTAGTCCGTCACTCGAATTTGAGGATCAATTTTCCTGACGTTAATTGTGTGTTCTTAAATGACTGATGAGGCCAATTGTTGGTCTTGTTATACAATGGCACAGATTAGCTAGTTGGTAATTTTTCTACATCAGGGTTCAAAAGTTTAAGGAAATATTTTTTTTAAAAACCTTAGAATGCAAACTGTTTTTTGTTTCTTAAAAAATCTTTTTATTTTTACTTTGCATTATGGGAATCTTTTTGTTTTTTAAGATTTGATTAATTTTTTATATTTCTTTTGAATTAATATTAAAAAAATTATCACTAATTTTCTTTATAAATTAACTTATTTTTGAATTTTGAATTGCATTTCTTTGTTTTCCTCTCGATTTTATAAATACATTTATATATACATATACACTTATATATATATATACATATATATATATATACATACATATATGCATATATATATATATACATACATATATATACATATATATACACACACACACATATATATATACATACATACACACACACATTGGGACTTGCTAATGTTTTTTTTTTCAAAAACGCTTCATGTTTCGAAATGAATTATTTTTTCTTAATTTTCAAAAACACCTTTCTTTTATTTATTTACTTGTTTATTCTTAATTCAAAAACGGTTCTTTGTATCTTCTCAGTGTTTAAAAAAAAAATTTAAGCAAAAATTACCAAATTTTTTTTATTTTCCTGAAATTTTTTTTTTAATAATGTTATTTTTTTTTATCTTTTCAGATGCTCAGAGGTTTTGTGGTTTTGAGAAAAAGTTGAAAATGATGATCGGAAATGTTGTCCGTGTGAACAAATTGGCCATCTTAGCAGTTGGTTCTGCCTTGATTCTGGCCATTTATTTACTGTCTTCTGTTGTCTCTTCAAACTCAGGTTCCAATCTCCCCACGAGAACGGTTGTCCCTAAAAAAAGAGTCTCGTGGAAAACCGAAGAGTTTGTTGATATTCCCGAAGAGGTTATTGCCAAATGTAAATCCATGAAAGTTCACGAAGAAGATATCCTTGTTGAATATGATTCAAAGGTTTTTTTTTGATGGTTTTCATTTGAAATTTATTTTCAACAATAGGGGGAGAAAAAACAAAAAAAAACATAATTATTTTAGGAGTGTTGCTATGTTTTTTGTCTAATAAGACTGGGATATGACCACAAAGATTAGAGCAATCTATTATAAGCACAAGACAGGAAGGGTGAAAATCATATTTAATTCACCCAAAATCCACAAATTATTACTTTCCACTAAAATTCAATACTGGAAAGACATAACATTATTTGCTACAATTGGATGATGATGATGATCATCATCATAATCAGCATCACACTATACATGCTCTATCACTGATCTTCAGCACTCAATATAGGCAATCTTACTTTTTATATATATATATATATATATATATTGGGCAGCGACGGTGGAACATTGGTAGAAGATCGGGCTATGAGATCATGGAACGCGAGTTCAAATCCCAGTCAAAAACCATTACTTTCACTTTAGCAGCCTCGGGCAGATGGGGCTCGTTAGCTCGG
>JAUZSX010308736.1:0-26532 GCA_034780655.1 Idiosepius hallami | reverse complement strand
ATATACATAAAAATGTAAAAAATTTCCCAGTTTCTTTACACTTTATAAAAACATATTTTCAAACTTCGGATTTTACTGAAATTTTTTTTACACAAACTTATTAAAAACAAGCTATGTTTTTTTTGTTATTAAAACAGATAAAAATAGAAATTTAAAAATTAAAAAAAACTCTTTTTTAAATAAATTTCTGCTGAGCAGCCTCTGCCGGATCCAGTTATTTGCTTCGTAACTATTGTTTTTGGATTTCCGGGTCCGTTTTCCTATAAGTGAACGTACACCCTATTACGCGTTGCTGTGGCCCAATTCGTGTTAAATGTTCACCACCCCTTATATAAACCAAAAACCTTTAAATAATAATTTTTTAAGTTATTTTTAATTGTTTGGTAGAAAAATAGAATGAAAAAACTATCGGAAAATTTTTAATTGAATGAAAAACGCGTATTTATTTTTGAAAAGCTAAGGCTAATTTTGCCTTTCGTTTCGGTCATTTAGAGTCGAAAATGTTAAAGAATGGAAATAGTATGTTTTATGTGTTCAAATTCCTTATTTTGAAATCGATTTAATCAATTTTTGTTCTATTTCTGTTGTTTACACGTGTTTTCGTTATTAATTTTAAATTTCAATTTTAAACGACCAGGGTCCAAAAATCGTTTAAAACTGAAAAATTAAAATTAATAACGAAACCACGTGTAAACAACAGAGATAGACAAAAATCGATTAAATAAAAAGAACATATTGAAAAGACGATTTTAAACAACAGTAAAGTCAGGGTCCAAAAGGGGGGGGTTGAAATATCGTTAAACAATTTAAACGAATTGAGCCTCAGCAACGCGTGGCAGGGTACAGCTAGTCTTATATAAATTCATAAAATAAATTATGTGCAAGCATAGGAAGTTCTTAAAATGATGTCACTGCAATTGTTTATCAAATGGCTTTTAGTTTATAATGCATTATGGATTTTGTATATAATTTTACAAGTTATTTACAACAAAATGAAATTATATGTTCATCTTTTTTTTGTACTGATATATTTAGAAGAATAAGACTTTTCTTTTTAATTCAATATATAAGATATAGTGAAAATAATGACCCCCAACAGGGCTGTGCTTAGGGCCCCCGCAATTGGGAGTGGGCTGGGCGGCTGCAAACTCCCTAGTGTGTTGCAAGGTTCCTTGGCTTCACAGACCTTAGTATCACACTTGAAATATTCGGCTTTCAACCCATCTCTCTTTCTCTATGGTCTTTGGTCGAAGGCTCCAGTATGTTAGGGGAGGCAACTTACCTTTTTAGGGGAAAAGGGTCCGCAAGAAGCATTCTGCATCAGGGCCGCAAGGTAGCTAAGCATGGCACTGCCTCCAAACTGTTCTTATTTTTAAAATTCCCGTTCCCATGTTTGAATATTCAAGATGGTTCTTGAATTCAACATGAAAATTGCTGAGTTTGTCAATTTATACTTGAAGAAGGCTGAAGTACACATCAGCAAAAATAATGTAAATTTATTAATAAAGATAAGAATAAAAGCTATTAATTTGAATCCAGATGATTTTTGAAACTCTTCTTGTAAAATAATCACAGGCTAAACTTAGGTATTCCTAACATCTTTATCAGCTATAATGATAATGGAAGAAAAAATACTTAAAGTCCAAGAACATTATTATTGTTATCATCCTAGTTGCCATTTTTTTAAATGTCTCTAGCCTTGAGAACAATTTTGTAATAAAATGTTAAATGAAAAAAAAAAAAAAATGAAAATAAAAAAATACTATATTTTGAAGAAAAATTTTTTCTTCAAAATATTGTTTTTTGTCTACTCTTTTCCAACCAACATTGTTTATTTATTTTTTTTTTTCAACATTTTTTTTTTCATTCAACTTTCATTCTTCTCATTTTTCATTCCAAATTTTTTTTATTCTTCGCTATTTTCATACTACATTTTTTTATTCTCTTTTTTCATTCTACATTTTTTATTCTTTTCTTTTTTCATTCTCTTTTTTTTATTCCTCTCTTTTTTCATTCTATATATATATATATTTTTCATTCTACATTTTTTTCATTCTAAATTTTTTAATTTTTTTTTCATTCTAATTTTTTTTATTCTTCTCTTTTTCATTCTGATTTTTTTTATTTCTCTCTTTTTTTCGTTCTATATATTTTTTTATTCTTTTTTTTCATTCTACATTTTTTTTTAACAATTTTTCTTTACACTTTTTTTTAATTAATTTCTTTTCCTCTGTAAGAATGTCTCCCTTTTCCCCCCAAATTTTAATCTTTTTCATTCTATGCTTATTTACCCCCCCCCCCATTTTCTTTCTTTTTTTTCTTCCAAGAATCTACCATTTTCCTAAGAACATTATTTTCATCTTGCTAGCAACCAACCTGCCCCTTAAAAATTATACCATCTTATTCCATTTCCCAACATCAAAGCTGAAGATAAAAGTAAAAATGTTACTTTTGCAGCAGCACCAAATTGCAAAAGCCACCCCCCCTCACTCAACCTCTGTGTTGTCTATGATGATGACAATTATGATGATGGCTTTATATTCTTCCACTTGCTTCTTGTAGCCTATCTTCTGCTGCAACCTCAATTTCTTCTAGCACTAGTAGAACCAGAACAGCATGCAGAAAAACTGTCTCTGTATTTGTTGATAGCCAATGTCCCTTTAAGAAGTCAAATCTGATGGTTTACTTTATAGCCATTTTTTTTGTTGTTCTCAGGAAAATCTTGATTCTATTTGTTATTTGATTGATTTGTTTTATGACATGTCAACCTTTTTAGTCATTTAATGAGGATAGTTTTATTAATGAAGCATTTAAAAAAATGTTTTAAGTTTTGTAAAGGGAGATTTTTTTTTCTTTTAGCAAAAGATTTAAATGAATATAAATTGGTTAGTAGTAAGGTTTGATGAGTAAATGTTTTTTTGGGGGAGAAAAAGTTTAGATTTTTGTATTTCTTTCAAGAATTGTAAGATTTTGTTTGGATTGGTATTGAATAAATCTTCCAGGTTTTTAAATTGGTCTATTTCTATAAAAATAAGAGTGGAATAGAAATTGATATAAATTTCCTTTTAATTGATTATAATCATTAATTGGATTAATACTAGAAAATAATTCTTATGATATGTTGTTGTGGATTCCACCCTCCTTAATTAAACTCGCCCAGCATTATATCTGCACTTCCCCCCTCCAAGGAGGACACCAGAGCCAGGAGAGTTTGGTGCCAGCGTCACTTGTCATGCTCAGCTTGACAATTACTTTCTTCACTTTTTTCTGTACCTTTTTGTGTTACCAATATATGTTTTATCCAACTTTGTGTTCTGTCTTATTATATATACCTTGGAGAGTAACTGATCTAGATGTAAAGATAACTCTGAATCTAAAAACCCAGGTTGATGTGACTCTTTAACTCAGAGTAACTCCTATCTGTATCATCACTGATTACAAAAAGTCCTGGAAATGCTATGAGAACATAAAACTGGCCTTGTACCTAACTTGGTTTGGTGCTCGACCAAGTAAAATTATTCTCCATTGTATCAACTTTAACCTGTTTTCACATTCTTTTTCAGTTTAGATTTATAATGTCAGTTTAATCGGGGAAAGTTTTTGCTTTCTGAAACATTAGATTGTCCAAAAAGTTTGTAAACACTTTTAACAAATACTAACAAAAACAACAAAAATTATTCTTCAAAATAATGGCCATCATTATTTCAAGACTTGCTGCCATCAATCAGCAAGCTTTCAGATAGAGTGAAAGTATCATTCAACCAGCTTCAAATCAAAAAATTCTTGACACGTTTCCATGAACTTTTGAGATAACCTGATATATCGCTAGAAATAAATATATCATTGATAGGAAATTTAAAAAAAAAAAGTTTTTTTTTCATATTTTGAAAATTGCTTGTAATTTGGACTCTTTGAAATAACCAGAAATTTGATACACACCTGCAAAAATTATTATATGATTATTGAAGAAATAGATCTATTGATTCAAAACAATGGTCCCCACATTAAAACAAAAGTGATTTTCATTCTCCCCACTAAAACCTTTGATATGCTGTAAAAAAACTAACAAACCAAATCAATCATTCTCCTTTTTTTTTTATTTGTTTTACCTAATTTTGCTCTATAACTATAGGTTATATCCTAGAAGGAGAGTCTGTCTGGTGTGGACCTTCCTCATTTTGGACATGCTAAGACCTTAAGGCATAATAATAAACCCATGATTTTTCCTCTTCATAATTAAAAAAAGAAGAAAAAAAAAAACACCCTCTCTTCAGTATTAGCTCTGATCACATGTACTCAAAAGTTCATGAATGTGGAGTTTGTCATGCTAACAACCTGTTAGACGAAACCCAGCAATTTTGACAGGGTGGAAAAGTAGTAAAGACTTGGATTTTGGAATAGTATTACACGAGTTCAAATCCCAGTACAAATCATGACATTCACCTTCAGCTGCCTCAGGCAGATAACGCTCGTTAAATTGAGTGACTCATCTAGGTTAAAGGCAACACACTGATTACAAAAGCCCAAGGATATAATGAGCTTGTAAAAATGGTCTTGTGCTTAACCTGAGTTGGTACTTAACCAAATAAATCTGTCAGACAAGACAATTGTCATTAGTTAAAACATTAAGATTACATATTATACAGTTTTATAATTTGTAATCTTTTGTTTTCATTGTGCACTGAAAATAACATAGGTTTTAAACTTGAAACTATGCTCCCGACTGCTTTTAACTTAAAACTAAATCATATTGATATATAGTCCATCAACTATAACTATATTTCCTAAAATAGAATTAGTTCTAATTAACAACCATGAAAAGCAAAATGCAATAATTTTGTCTTAGCTGAATAAGAAATCAAATTCATAATCATTTATTCTTAAACTTATTTTACTGTGAACATAATTGGTTATGTATGAAATATTATATATGAAAAAAGTGTAAAACCAAAAATACCGCTTATAGATTTAGATTGGCACAGATATAGTATATGATCTACATGCATGTAGGTTGTGATCTAGATTGGCTTGTATTCTGCATCAATGTTACCAATTTCAAAATTAAAGTTGATTATTCTGGCTAGAAGTTAAAATTTGTCTTTTAAAAAAAATGAGTACTGTTCTCTTGTTAAAATTTTAATCGCACTTAGATTTCTTTTATTGGAAGATTTTGAGACCAAATAAGCAAATAATCTTCAGTGCATTTTTAAATGATATCCAATGATATCACAAACTTATCTGTTGATCACAATGGCATGTAGCTCACATACTACATCGACATTTGTAGAAGCAAAACTTTTTCCTGCTAGTTTTTGAAAAGATCAATTTTTGGAATTGAAATATATTTGGAAATTATAATTCATGATATTAATGTTATTTTTTACTAGAAGTATTGCCTGGCGCCAGGGACTTGCCAATATTTAAAAAAAAAAACGCTTCGTGTTTGAAAATGAATTATTTTTTCTTAATTTTCAAAAAAACGCTTCTCCATTATTTATTTACTTGATTATTTTTAATTCAAAAACGGTTCTTCGTATCATCTCAGTGTTAAAAACTTTTTTTTTTAAGCAAGAATCACCACTTCTAAAATGATTTATATGGTCAAGTTGCATTGGAGACACCAGTTCCCGTCAGATCACCAAAGTTAAGCAACGTTGAGCCTGGCCAGTAGTAAAATGGGTGACCATATAAGAATACCAGTGTTCACATTTCAATTTCTCATTTTCTTCTGGATATATAGCACCTACTTGATCTAGCCATGCACATGCCCGTAAATTCAAAGCTGGATGTAGAACCCATTTAAACGCGATGATTAGAGTTTTAATAATTTTAATTCTATTTATAAAAGTAAATAGAAGGAACATGTTTTGACAAGTAAATGATAAAGGATAATTAAAACAATTATTTTTACATTGTGGTTTTATAATTAAGAACAATTTTAATGTAAAAAGTCAGAATCTGTAAAACCAAATTCATTTCAAATCTAAAATTCATTATTTTTAGTTCAGAAATTTATATTGATTTATTTTATGGCATGTCAACCGTTTTGTTCATTCAATTCCAAGAACGTTAATTTTTATTAAGCGTCTCTTTTTTTTGTCATCACTTTTTTTTTTTTTTTTTTTTTAAACAATGTTTACTATTTAATCCATAGCTGGGGTAATATTAAGATTCATACCTTTTCCTAAAGGTATTATCCCAAGTGTAAGAACTTCTTTATTATGATTCCAAAATCATATCCAATGTTCCAAGCAAACTTCACCCAGAAAATTAAAATCAGTGAAGATATTTTATTATTAAAAAAAGGCGAGAAAGAATAACAGAACAGATATGTAAATAGGTAGATAATTGAGCTTATGCCTCGGCTTTGTCAATTAGGTTTAATATCAACTTTTCATGAAGCAATTATTCTATACAAACATCTTTTTTATTATTTTTTTTTTTAATCTGTTCAGTAGTTGAACTATGAATTTCATTACTGGGGAAATAAGATTGAAATATGTGAGTAAGAGAAAGTTGTCTTAAATACGATAAACTAATAAGCTTTTTGTAAATTATGGTTAAAACATTCTGAGGAATTTGACCCTTTTTGTAATGTAGGGTACAGCTAGGAATTAAAAAGTAATTTTCTCCAACTCTTAACGTCCACTCCACTACTGTATTAAAAATGTTTTTTTTTGTTTTTTTTTTTTTCTCCTGCCTTTAAAACTGATAATTATACAAGGGCTGAAAAGAGAGGAATTGTTGCTAGTGATTAATATCAAGTCTCAATTGATGTGTAAAGAAAAAGTAAATGCCAGCCAAGAATAGCTTTTCTTAGCTGTTAAGTATCTCTCTACTTTTATTCTGTATGTCCGTTTTTAAATATTTATTATATTTAGGTAGAATGTTCTCATTCAAATGTATTATTAAAAAGAATTTTGGATTGACTGGTAATATTCACACCTCCCTTTTATAATTTTATACATTTTTTGCATGGAATATTATTGATTGGACACTGTATGATTTCTATGTGTATATCTTTTTATGTGTTGGTGTGAAAATTATTACGTGTTCTTTTTCTTAATAAATTTTATTTTCAATTTTGATTTATTTCAGGTTTTGGATAAACGAGTTTCTCGAAACCATGGAATGCTTGAAATTGTAGATGGAACACTGTTCCTTACGCCGGTAAGTTGCAAGCTTAGTTTCTGGATATTATTTATTTGTATAATAAATACAAATTTGGCACAAGGCTGGTTGTGGAGGGATGACCAGTCAGAGCTGGTCCTTAAACTATTGCTTAACCTTTAGACTCTTTCATGACCTATTAAATTGTTATAAGTAATAAATCCATCCATCCATCACCACAACACACTACATTCACCAAAGTACCACATTTACTCAATGGGCTAATCCTACTTAATAATAATTTTATTGATATGCTTTTAAATAAATGTTAACTTCTAATTTGCAAGCAGTACTGTAATTGTTAAGATGTGTGTCTACTGGTAGCAAATACGCAGGTTCAATTCTTAAAAATGCCATTTTCTACTGATGAGTTTAAATATGAAAAGAATTAGCTTAGAATTTCTAATTTGTTAATATCATTATAAATCTAAAAATCAGTCATTCAATTTACAAAGTAATTATTTTTTATCCAGACCTGCACAATTTATAACTTTTTTTATATTGCTATAACTTTATAATTTGATTTAAATATTTCTATTTTAATTATACCTACATATTCTGAGTTGCACAGGTAATGCTGGACTATACTGCAAGTTATTGTGTGTGTTCACTGAAATATTCTTAAAGCTGGGTCTTCAACAAATATTCTTTATCAGACTTCAGATATCTTTACAATCACCGGTCCCCGGACCATTTTGTACCGGCCAGCAAAGAATGAATAATCATAATTAATTATAATATATATGAATATGTTTTTACTTCTACTTATTCTGCATTTTGTTAAGTTGATATAATAGAGTAAAAGTGTCTAATATAAAATGTAATTGTTGCATTCAGATTACTTACTAAACATTTAAGGTTTTTATTATTGGAACCTTCTTACCCCAACCTGTTCCTTAAAAAAAGTGTTAATGCATGAAACTTTACCCTGGTACAAAAAAGATTGGGGACTACTGCTGCACACCACATTTATAACCAATGTTTTGAAAACTTCCATTGAAAAACTATATTTTCTTTTATTTAAGAAACTGTAATAAGTAATAATCTTTACTTCTCTGTATCATCATCATAGCATGCCGCTCCATCTAGAGGTGAAATGACGGGTGGTAATCATTGCATTCCTTAGGCCCACATTAGGGCAAGGTACACTGAGTGGGCAGTCCGTGAGCAGGTGTGGGATGGTCTGCTCAGCAGCGCCATATGGGCTAACTGTATCCTGCACAAAGTTCCTGCTTGAGAGGATATTTCAGATCCTTTCCACCTTGGCCTGAGCACTCTCTGTAGAAAGCCATCTTTACAAAGTTATCATCTGTTTGTCTATTTAATGCACATTTATTCTACTAACCATTAAATCTTATCTGAAAAAGTAAGATGAAAACAATAGAATGTTGAAAACAATTTGATGATTGTTTTTGGGAGTCAAATTATTGTTTTGATTTGATTTTTGATTTTTCTTGAATTTCTCTTCAATATTTTAATGTTTTTAGGATTTATCTGGAGTTCTTCAGATGCCTGGACTGTTAACAGCTTCGTATTGTGGCTTCCTTCAACCTCATGGACATCTTCTCTTTGGAGTCGGAAGTTCTGCAATTTTAGAATCTATTACTGTTCAGCAGGTTTGTAGGATTGAAATCACTTTTAAAAAGAAATAGGAATATTTTGAACAATATTTCAAGAAATGATAGATTTTTTTTTCTATGAAAGTTGAAAGATTCATTGCCGTTATTCCTGGTAAAAGTGAGATAAATCCAAGGTATTAAAGTTTGGCAGTAATCCAAAAATATTAATTATCCTAGCATATTAATATCCAAATTTGTAAATAAAAATTCAAGTGGGTTTTAACAGAATATCTGTAACTGTGGTAATTATGGCAGTTTGGGTTTAATTATTTTATAGACAAATGTTATTTTCATTGTGTTCTCCTATTGGCTGGCATTGGATCCCTCCTGTATAAAATAAATTATTCCAATATGAACGAACATACACAATAAAGAAGAAAGAAAGAGAAAATAGGGTCTCGGCAAACCAAAATGAATCCAATAAAAGTATACTGTGTTTACTATCCAAACAGAAAGCTTTATGATGAGCAACTCAATTGCATGCTGCAAATGACCAAAATCTAACAAATCTCCTTAGTCTCATTAGAACGTTGTCTACTGTTTATTGTTAAGCTATTGACACCTACTTATGTATGGACCAAAATAAAAAAATAAGATTGTTCTCAGCGTTATTAGGTTGATATGCTGTAAAACAACCTTAATTGCTGATATTTACTGACTTTATTATTCTTTTCATTTAATTTAGATTGTGTCAATGGAGAATCATTTAAAAGATGCCCCTTTGGTTTGTATTGATGCAAACCTGAATTCTGATGTTATTTTGGCTGTGTGTGAGTTGTGCCAAAAATATGAAGTTCCTGGTAAATCATTTTTGTTAAACTTTGTATCTAAAAGAAAAAGAATATGTTATTCTCTCTTGTTCTTCCCCCTAACAACATCTTAGAATCCGTAAGAGAAACAACTACATATATATATATATATTCGATAGCACATATCATAACACCTAACAAACTGCAATATTCGTACAGGGTGTCCAAAAAGTTACCATGGGTATATAGAAATTTAAATAAACTAATAAAGAGTAAATTTTATTATAAAAACATTTAGATGATACAGTTTTTACCGATAAAAAGGTTTTATTTATTTACAGTAAATTCTGTCACAGCTTATTTTGACGGAAATACTGGAAATGTCCTCCATTGGCATTAAGACATTATTTTTTTTTACTGCACACCAACTTTTTGGACACCTGGTATTAAAATAAAAACAAAAAAACCTGCAATAAACACAAAAAACCAAACAAACTCTTTAGCATTAAATAACCCAAGAGCGTTGAAATGCAGGTAAAATAAACCAACCATGGAATTAATTTCCGATAGAAAATTTTTAATCTAATGGAAGAGTGAAAAAAATAATTTCACTTAATAACAGTGGTTATAATCTCTTTAATTTACTCTTTATTAGTTTATCAAGGAGTATGAAAACAATCTTAGTGGTTGAGCTCACTGTGCCTTGGGAAGAGAGGCTAGCTACATCCCACCAACGGAAAAATACCAGGACATAATAGACGAAACTCTCTTGAAAGGGTAGCACGCAACCATATACCCCATCGGGGTCGGTTGCTGTGGGTTCCCAGCAGAATCAATGCGCACTTTCCTCCAGGGGCTTGGGCTGGACCCTAAGCGGCTAAAGAAAGCCACCAAAGACCACAGCAACCAAGACCAGCTGAAAATGGCTGTGGCTTAAGAGAACCAACAGATGAAGCCCTTCTGCAGGCAAGTGCTAGCCAGTCCTTGCCACCCTACTCAGGCAAGATGTACAGGTTAAGGGGCGGAACACCAGTGACCCTGAGACTTCTGCTGATGATGTAGGAGGGCTTCCAATATCGAAGATCAGGAGGATTTGCTTGCGTGGCTTGTTGTTGAGCATCTTTGTTTTGTTTCATCTTTAATTAGATTATTTTATCTTTAAATTCAATTCTTTGTGGTGTTTCCCATTTTAGGTAAATATTTTCAGTAGAAATTTGAAACTAAGGAAAAAAGTTTAGAATGTTTGGTCCATTTTTTTTTTTAAATTCTTTAAGATGAGGCTTCATAATCTATAAAACCTTTTTTTTTCTCCAGATTATTCATTTTTATAGTTGTTGTTTTCACCAGGTTTTGGCCAAATAATCTTTACAGAGCTGACTAGTTACAACAACAAGTGGATTTATGAGTTCCAAAAATCCTACCATAATAACCCCTTGAAGTCTGCAGCACAGCGAATAGAGGCATAGAATTTCAACAGTTTTTTGCTGCCCAGGGCGGTTGTAAGATTTGCACTCCCCTCTCAACTACTGATAATCTGTTAACATTAAAAATTTAAAAAAAAAATATTTTTGTTCATGGAATTACAATCAAGGATCCAACTATATTCAAACTAAAATTTTTATTTTCAATGGGCTGATATCAGTTAAAAACTCCTTTTAAAACAATAAAATTACACTCAGAACACATACTCATTTTTGTTATAAAATTTCAGATTTTTGTTAGCTTGATACTATTACTTTTTTTTCTATTATCTATTTTTACCCCTTCAAAATACTGCCTCCTGGCATGCGCCACTCGGGGCGGACCACCGCCTCCGCTTATCCCTTGCTACGCCACTGGTTCTGGGTGAATATCATCTAAAGTTGGGCATTTCAATGCTGCCCAAAGGCAGTAATTACTGGGAATATGTTTCCTAGACTCAACATTCCTATCCAGTCATGGTTAATAAACCTGAAGAAGGCCAGAGGATTAGTTGGCTGAAATGTGGTGAAAACAACTTTAAAGACGAGAAAAAATCTGAAAAAATATGGATTTTTTTTCATTGATTGACTTTCTTTTTTTTTTCTTTTTCAGTTTGGTTTGAACCAACCGAAAGCAAAAAAGCTGGACTTCCTTTTCAATCTGCTGCTGGCAAAATGCTTACATACATTTCACCAAATGAGTCGGAATTTCGTGAGATTCACCAGACTGTCACAGGAATCTACACAGAACCTCTTTTGGAAAAAGGTTAATAATTACTGCTGCTGCTGCTATTATTAGTATTATTTATTTTAAAATCATTTTCTTTGAGTAAAAAAAAAATAATAATCAGAACCTAAATTCATATTGATCAAAAGAAATGTATATATACTTGATGAAAAGTTTAACACAAGGTCATTTTTAAGGTGAATGCAATGAATTTTGACTGGGATTTGAACTCGCGTACTATGATTCCAGAGCTCGAGCTTTTAACAATGCTCCCCCATCACTGCTGATCAAAAGAAATAATCCAAATAACACTTCACTGAAACAAAGAAACTTACTATATGTCAAGGGTCAGCAACCCTTTGGAGAATTAGTGACAGGTCAAACCGCTATGTATAGTCAGAGAGGAGGGCCAAATAGATATTATTTTTTAGTTTAGAATTAAATTGAATTTTATTGAAAATTTTATCTTTTGAAAATGTCAAATTTGGCTGCTTCTGATTTTGTTCATTAGAAACATCCTAGTTGTGTTTATTAGAAAAGATAATTTTATTTTGTTTAGACAAAAATTGTTTATATTGAACAGATTTAAACCAAAAAGAAAATGTGGAAGCCATTTTAAAAACTTGTGTAATGATGTGTCAAGATCTTATCCGGATTGTTCCTGTGATTATTGTTACCCTTGGTAAACTGGGAGTCTTGATGGCCTACTGTGACAAAACTGCCACTCATTTACCTGTAAAGGGGTCAAAAATATCGGTAAGTCTTTTTTTTTTTTTTTTTTTACTACTTATTTAGCTTTAATTTTCCAAATGGATAAATTAAAACTCCATCATTCTATCCATAGATAGTTATTCGCCTCTTTGGTAATAGAACTCAGCTAAAGACTAGCTTTATATTGTTAGGGCTATGTGTGTGTATATTATATTTACTTGGTGAGCACCAACCCAACTTCGGTACAAAGCTATTTTTACATGCTCTTACCTGGGGATTTTGCATTCGGTATTATCTTTCTCCTAAACGAGATGCTCTCCCAAGTTAATGAGCCTCATCTGCCCGAGGCAGCAAAAGATGAATGCAATGGTTTTGACTGGAATTTGAACTCACATACTACAATTCCAGAGCCTGAGCTTTTAGCAATGCTCCAACTTCGCTGCCCATATATATATATATATATATATATATATATATATATATATATAGACATACACGTAACCCTACAACAATCACAACAGTTTTATTTTTATGTATAGATATATACTAACAAGTGACCTTGTGTGTGTTTCTCTGAGGAAAAGTCTCTACCAAGCTACATTGCCAATTATTGGTCTAGAGATTTGAAATTTGATATATGGGGATATTCAGACCTGTTGAAAAAATTTGATGTTGTAAGCCCATAGTATCCACTGTGTGGGGTAGTTTTGTAAGTGTCTTGATTGAACAATTTCCTTTAAAACATTGAAGGTTAAATCTTGTGTGTGTGTGTATTTATGCACACACATGTATCTTCCTGAGGAATGGCCTCTACCAAACTACTAGGGCAGTGAGAGAGGAGCAGTGGTAAAAGCTTGGGCTCTGGTATCATATTACACAACAAGTCCCAGTGAAAACAAAAAGATTTACTCTCAGCTGCATTGGCCAGATGAGGCTTGGGAGAGTAACTCTTCTAGATGAAGGGCAACACTGATTTTAAAAAATTGGCCTTTAGCCTAGCTTCGTTTGGTGCTTAACCGAGTAGATATACTCTGCCAAATTTTTAGTCTGGAGACTTGAAATTTGAAATATGGGATATTCAGACTTGTTGAACAAATTTGATTTGCCAGAAAAATAGCTGCTAAGGGGTCAAACTTGAAAGTTTTCTAGCCTTTAACATCCATTGTGTGGGGATTAGGTTGGTCATTAGCGTGTCCATATAATCAGAATTTACTAAAATAATTTTGAAACTTTTAAAAGAAAAAAAAATTACCGATCAAAATGAACCCAAAAGGAGCACCAAAGCAATCCCTGAGCATGGCTGGACAATTCTTCGATTTAATAACAAAACTACAATAATTGAATACTTTTGAGTTAAATCCTTTTTTTTAATTTTTCCTTTTCAATTTGTTATTAGAAACAACCAGACGACATGGTTGCGAGGTTTTTTCCTGTTTATGGTCTGGAGAATGTTGACAGTGTATCTGGTTCAGGAGATTGGTCAGTCAGCTTTTATTATTATTTTTTTTCTATTTGTTTTTTTTTTAATCTTTTGATGCACTATTTAAATGAAAATACACTTTCAAGAAATAAGTTTTGAATAGAATAAAAAAACGAAATATTTGATTAAAATAATTTTAACTGGAAAATTTGGAATGAAATGATTCAAATATAGTTGTAGAATAAAAAACAAACAAATATATATACCAACAGATTTTTGTTTCCACATATATATATACAACCAGGATTTTAGACCATGAGAGCTTTCCATTTATGAAGCCCTTTTATATTTGAAGTCAGATTTCTTTCAAAACAATATAAATTATCATTCCTTCCTTCCATTAACCATTACACCCAATGGTGCATTGGGCAGCAAATTTGTTTTTTTACTTTTTCCATAGCATACTTGTTTTACAAGAAAATGTCACTAGTCCTTTGCTCAACCCCCAACTTGGAGGACCTTTCCTTGGGCTTTTGAAATCAGTGTTGCCCTTTACCTAGATGAGATGCTCTCCTGAGTTAACAAGCCCAATCTGCCCAAGGCGGGTAAAGGTAGATGCAATGGTTTTGACGAGTTTTAAATTAACTGTCAACAGTGTTAGTCTGGAAACTTCCGTATGTACACTAAGATGAGTGTCCCCTCCATTTTATATGGGAAAGGGAAGTCAACTCCAGTCTACTTCTAAGGCCGTATCAAAGGGGACGTAACTGGCTTCTCCACAAGAACCAAATAACGGCTAGCTATTTAGCATTTAAAACACCTTTACAGACAGAGATTAACAAAAACCTTAAAAAGTAAACACAAATCCTAGCCTTAAATTTCATTAACAAAATCTATTTTTTGGTTGGGATTAGTGTTTTTAAAATAGTTCTTTTAGGTCATTTACTTTTAAAAGGTTTTTCTTAGTTTTTACAAGAAAACAGAACCGTTTATTTATACAATTTTATTTATTTATAAATCAAGCTATCTACAACCACAAGAATATATCATTAAACTGTTCTTATTTCTAATAAAATTTAAAAAGATCATTTACTTTTTGATGACTTGATGAAAATAAGAATAAAAATTTTTCTTTTCAAAATAAAGATTTTTAATTGTTATTTATTTTCTATCTATTTTAGTTTTGCTGCTGGATTGTTAGCTGGCATCCTGAAAGGTCATCCACTGGAAATGTGTACAAAACTTGGCCTTTTAACGGCTAATCTTTCTCTCCTTTCTAGAGACACTGTTCCTGATACGATTAAACCGGTCTGTAGTACTCCTCAACACATTGACCGTGCTTATAAAACTCCACTTCCTCGAATCATTGAAATCTGATCTATTCCTTCATAATTCTTTAACAATGAAACCGGTGTTGCCCACCCGGCCATCAAGTATGTTAAATAACCTTGTTTACTTCTTTCTTTTTTAATCCATTCCCAAACTCCTTTAAATCTTCTACAATTTTTGAATTCTCATCATAAACTTTATCTTCTCAGGGATCAAAAACAAGTCAAATGAAGGCTTTCAATGAATTTCATATTTTTGTTTGGGGGGGGGGGTGAAAATCAATATTTGGGGCAGTGGATAGGCAGTTAGACTTTGGAATTCAAATCACAGTCATTCCATTTATGTTCAGATTTGGACTAATGCCCTTGGGAACAGTATGAATCCCCATATTCCCTCCAGCTATGGTTTAAATAGTGCATATTGTGTGGACAATAAACGTTTATCAAAAATGATTGTTCTCTGCATTATATGACCTAAATAGGTTGATATGCCATAAAACAAACAAATATTCTTTTTTGGATCTGAAAAATCTAATGACTCACCAGTTAAAAAAAAATAATACATTTGGATGGAATTAATCTTTTATTAATTTTTTATTTTAGGAAATACTTTCTATTTTTGCATTATTAATCCTAGAATTCTCTTTCCTTTAAATACATTTTATACACAAATAAAATAATTTTAATGATCTTTTCTTAGTTTCTATTTTATGTGCTTTGCAGATTACAAGTTTAAAGTTTAAGTATTTAAGCACACATACACTGTGGTTGTGCTATTTTTAATTTAGATATTACTTTTGCATCCCTAATATTTGACTTAATTCTTTGGACTCTTAGCTGGTATTTTGGCCCTTTATTGTCTTCTAATAGACCGGCTTTGATTGCTTAGTTGGTAGTCTTGTATTTTGCCCTTAGGTTGCTAAGGCCGATACATGGCTCTTCAGGGTCCAAAGATCTTAGGTCTCTGGAGGAATTTTCCATCGCATTTTTATTGAGCCACAGTTATATGGTTCTGCAATTTCCCTCGTGGTAGTTCCTGGGTGGAATGCCATTATTTTGGAATTTCTTTAACTTTTCTTTTAAAGTAAAATCAACATTTCATAAAAAAGAAAAATCTTTCTTAAAACTTCTTTATTTCACAACATTATTTTCATGAATGCTTGGAATAGATTTTGCTAACATACTTTAATTAATCCTTTGAATCTTAACTTATCAAAGTTATCAAGTTGCCCCCCTTCAGAGCCATTATATTAGTGTAATATATTAAAGTCAAAATATTGGTGTGTGTTCTTTGCCTTATGTCATCAGGGCCAATATATCGGCCCTTTAGGGTTCAAAGGAATAATACATTTCTTATCTATCTCTCAGATGGAACAAACATGGGTACCAAAATTTAAGAATATAAACAGAACAATTATCTGAAAGAAATACAAAACAATGTAAAATCATTAATGAATTCAATCTTAAACATTCATCCTAGAATGCGGACATAACTTCCAAACCAACCTGATATTTCCAATGTAAATCATTAAATCCGTTATTATCTCCCCTTGGTTTGAGCTAGTAGGAAAAAAAAAGTTTTTTTTTTGTTGAAGAAAATAAAATTAGAAAGAGTTCAGAAACCATAAACAATTGTCTTTACATATTGTAAAAAAAAATCTGTTAATTGATAATTTCTTTAAAGGAAAAATTCTTCAGCAAAATTATTGAAAATTTCATAATTTTCTTATAATCAATGATTTTAAGAATGCAACTTTTTAAAAAATTTATGAATGGGTCAAAATAGTTTCAAGTTTTTAGCTAAAGTTTACAATCATTTTTTAAAAAATATAAACTTTAGAATATTAAAAAGCCAAAAAAAGTATTTGAAATACAAAGACATAATATTATTATCACTATGTTTTGTCTGATTATTTCTTGGACCATTTTCATGCTTTCAAGCCTTAATCCCAAAGAATGTTTCACTCAAATGTTATGTTCAGCTTGTGGCTTCTTTTGGGAAAGATTAGATTGTCTCAATAGTACGATCAGTGTTTTTCTAATGACTTATTAATAAAAGAAAGGTATTTAAAAATGCTCTAGGCATTAAATGGCGGAAGGGTAATGATATTTATAAAAACAAAAAGAAAATTGTTTTTTTCCCCCAAAATATATAAGACCCTACCCCCAAGAAACAACAAAAACAAGACTTGTATAATCAAATTAATATTTTTTTATCCAATCAAATACTTTCATTCAATAAATTGTTCATTCATTAAGAAGTCCCAGATTTTTTAAACAAATATCTTGTGCATGAAAACAAATAAGAAAAACAAAAGAAAAAAAAAACAAAAGAGAACAGTGAATGCAAAACCCAAAAAAGAAAGAAGGGAGGGGGAAATAGAGAAGAGAAATCATTTTACATACATTTCATCATCATCATCATAATACTCAATACAACTTCTTTGTTACAGCAAAATATTTTTAAAGATGGAATTTTTTCTTACAAATCTTTTTTTAAACAAAATTGGGAAAAAGAGAAAAGTTTTTGATGCAATTGATACACAAATATATAAAGACAATGTGTGAGTGGATGGATGTGTGTGTGTGTGTGTGTGTTTATCTGGCTTGGGTAGTTGCGTCTATGGTTCAATGTAGTCACTGATATTTTTACCAGTTTTCTTGTTTTTAAATACAAACCACAACAATAGAAAAAAAAATCAATCAATAACATTGAGGAAAGATAATGAATAATTTAAGTAATGGCATTAAGTATAAATATATTTTACCTGTAAACTTAAGACAATCTATTTGTTAATATTATTTCTGATATTCCCTATTATAAACAACAAACTATGAAGCGACCAAAATATTAGTGAAGATTAAAACTGTGTCTTTATTCATGCCCAGATGTTTCTTTTGGCTTTTTAGAGTCTTTGAACTATTGTCCCCATTATTATGGTTGTTAGAAATTTCTATTACTGTGGCTTTCAGCTTTTTTTCAAGTTCTGATTGTCAAAACCCAAAGAACTTTTTACCAAACCTTTTATTTAATCCAAAAGGATAAACTCTCATACCATCAATTTGTTTTTAACTCTTGTCCAAATTAAACCAGTAACCCTCAGGAGGAGAGATTTGTACAACATTGTTATATTCATGTTTCAAGCAAATCATTGTGAATATAACAATGATAAAGATAAAGCTGAGGATAACAGTTTCAAAAATAGTTGTTAAGCAACGACTCCAAGAGATAGTGATTTAAAAACTGTATAAACCAAACCTTTGTATGTGATAAACTTCTATCAGTTGTTATTTTCAGAAAACTCCACCTGGATAAACACCGATGCTTGGTGAAGACATTTTTAAGTGACTTTCATCTTGGGATTGCAGGTTAATACAACCATGAACAATTTGCCCTATGAATTAAGGAAAGATTTAAATTAAAGCCTCCTGAACAATGAGTGTCAACTGAAACAAGAAAGATAAGGACAATAGTTAAAACATTGTAAATAAAACAAATTTTCAGATCTAATCTTAGAAAATTTCTTTTTTCTATATATATATATATATATACACATACATACATCTGTCAAAGTGATTTTTTGTGAATATTTTTGATATACTCATAACTGACTTGAACTATTATTATCTGGGTGAGTATATGGAAAAATCTTTTTAATCTGTTTGTATGTATTTCTAGTTATCAAATATAGTAATTTTATTTGAACTATTTCCCTTATTTAAAATCTATTTATAAAAAAAGAATATGATTTTAATGTCTAGACCTTAAAGCCACGTGTTACAATTTGCCTCCACATTAGATTTTAATGTCTAGACCTTAAAGCCATGTGTTACAATTTGCCTCCACATTACAAACTTAAATTTTCATCAGTTTGTAATAGTCTCTAGACATTCTGTGAAGTGGTTACTTCTATAAAGTACACCAAACTTTTAACTAAGAACTTGAACATTAATATACATCAAATTGTACATTTAACATATCAAATATGCAAGAGTTTGTAGCAAATTTATATTTGGTACATAAGGATCTTCTGAGATGCATCACCAAATACACATTTGATTTGCACATATGAGTGTACACCTGCATTATATATATATATATATATATATATTTATATATATATTTTATTCTGTGATATATAATTGTGCATGATCTATTTGGTTGAATCTCTTACTGCTGGTGGAAAGATCAAATTATTTTGATAAAAATTCTGACTTCCATTTAAAATTATTTTTATGAAATAACTTATGTTAATGTAATCATAAATCAATTTCATTGACAGATTTATAACGACTATCCATTAAAATAGCATTGAATATGGAAATCCACATTCAGAAAGGCTTCCTTGTTTAAATTACAAGGCATAGATGGCAATGGTGAAGAATCAACTGGTCCCCTTCCACACATACACACCCATAAAAAAAGGATGTAGCAGCACAGGGATGGAACCTCTTCCTTACATCAGTGAGCCCAAATGTACATTTCTTATTTTAAATTTAAAATAAGTATATTTAGGCTGCATTCATTTTTCTTCCTTGAAAAAAAAGTTTTAAAAAATTTACTTTAACAAAATTTATTAAAAAAGAACACAATTCTTCTTTCTATTGGTTTTGTTATTTTTTGCAACTTTCTGGTGACTCTTAAGAAGTCCAAAAACACTAAGGGACCACAGTATCTTTTCTTTTCAAATCCTTTAGACCTGATGTAAAGATTCTCATCAGAAAGTTGGAAAAAAAATAACAGGAAATTTTTGTTCTCTTCATTGTTTATTTTTTTCTTATGCCAGCAGCCAGTACTGAAAGTTTAAATTCTGTGTATATTGCTGTTTTGGGTTGTCACTGTTTTATTGGGGCTTAAGAAGTTGTTTATCACAGAGGAGAAGTAGGAGGATATGAAGGGTAGGAGGAAGATCTTGATGAGAAGAAGAAATGAAGAAGGGAGCAAACAAATCTTTCCAAAAAAAGAAAAGACAAACAAATGAGCAAAGTTGAAAAATTCATACACATATCAAAATGTGTGTGTGTTCATACAGTGTCCAAAAAGTTGCTGTACAACAGTAGAAAATAATGTCCTGATGGAGATTTCCTTTAAGATAAGTTGTGATACTATAAATAAATAAAACCATTTTATTTATAAAAAAATTTACTGTCTGGATATTTTATAATAAAATCAACTGTTTATTAATTTATTTAAATTTGTATATACCCATACTGCACAGTAACTTTTTGGACAACTTGTAATGTATATAAATGTGTGCAGTTTGTGTTAGAATTTTCAATGCCTTTTAAGACTGCAAGTTTGCAGAATATGATAGGATATTTTTGTCTACCACCATGGATGGTCATTGTATCATGTCAATTAGTTTATGGGTTTGTAAATGTGCATGTTAGTATTTGGCAGGGAGTGTATTTGGCTGAGTTTTTCTTTAGTGAAAGAATCACACACATTAAAAGGCTGTTGAAATGAACTCATAAGTGAGTACATTAGTAAAAAATAGATGCGACCGTGAAAGAGGCATAGTTATATATTTGTGAGTATTTGTATAGGTCAATATATAAATATTTGGGGATAGGGTAGAAGGTTGGGTGTGTGGTGGAAAATATGAACTTGTTACTGGTCAAACAGTGATAATCACTTTCCATATTTTGGGTTTGGAAGAAAATACCCGGAATAGAAAAAGATTTCATTTCAATAAACCCTTATCTCCTACAAGAAAAACAAAAAAACATTGCTTGTTTTTTTTCACTGTAGGATTAGGTTTGTTTATCTATTTTATTTAATGATTGTTACTTCATGAGATATATACTTAAGATATGCAAGCTTGAATTTTAGGAGGAGCCTCAGTCTCCAGGATGGCTTATATCCTTGGATTTTGAAAAACTACTGTATCGAGGACTGATCTAATTAGAGAAACCACGCAAGATCTCCACTGCAGCAAAGTTTCAAAACACATTGAAATAAATAGTCATTAAATATAAGAAATATCTCAACCTTCCTGTTCCAATCAAGAGTAAAACAAATTGGTTATCCTTTGTGTGTGTGTGTGTGTTTCTCTTAGTTATATGGTCCACTTTTAGTTTATCTATATTCATAAAATATAGTTATTTAAACACATATTGGGTTTAGTAAAGTTGTGTGTAAATATATATGCTAAGTGTATATTTGTATTCACATGTATGCATACATAGTGTAATAAGGGTCAACACTATCAATTAAATATTTGTATGTGGATTTGAGGTTGTTAGTTTATATAGATTATTGATATACTGTTTAGATTGTATGACTCAAAGTCATGTACTTGGCAAAAGGTGTGTTACCCTACCATATGTTGTAGAGATATAAAAAGGTAAGTGAAAGAATATCCAGAAAAATTAATATTCCTTATGGTTCAGTCCATCTTAGAGGTTATATAATAATAATCATTTTCATCACCTTTTTTTGTTCCTTGGTATTCAGCATATTATCGTATTAAAATGGACTGATCCATAGAAACAATTAACTTTTTTTCTCTCCATATTTTTATACATTTATCCTCACAGATGCATTTAACAATGTGCATTTACTATAAAACACATCAGTGTGCATTACTTATTGTATTGTATACATGTGCATTACGTACCTGTATCCACATTACTGCACAGACAATTCTACTTGTGAATATGTATACAATAATAATTCAGAGGATTTCATTTTCTGCATGTGGGTAGATATAAATGTGTATATTTTGAAATTAATATTCACATTTTAATTTTATAGTGATAGTATTTGTGTGTTTTATAGGAGGGTAGATGAAACACTTGTAGACATGCATACTTACATGTATTTATTATCAGAAACAGTAAAAAATAGTTAACTGTTGTGAAATTAACACAAGACAAAGTGTATATGGAAGAATGTTGTGTGAAATATTGTCTATATATATATATATATATATATATATTATTTTTAATGATCCTTATATAACCCTATAATTGATGGATTAGTAATTATAGATTATTTTTAACACAATATTTTACCAGATTTCTATAATATAGGGTTGTAATTCGCAATTTCCAAACGGAGTTCTCTATTACAATCAAACTCATTTACAAAGTGTGAATTGCAAAAACCAGTCTATTATAGAAAAGAAATAAAGTATTGTATACAAATGTTATAGATCAAAAGAGATCTTACACACTATATATATATATAATATATATATATATACATTTGCACATACAAACATTACATAATTATACCTATACACATGCGGTCACATACACACACACAATATATATATATATTGATATATGCACATGCATTTAAACAACCATGCATATGCAAACACAATCTCACATATACAATCATATTCGGATATATTTACACACATTTTTGCATGGACACAACCACCCAATCCTAGACACAAATATATATACACACACACAATTCCATATTTTTAGGTAGGAAAACAATTGGAATCAAAGAGGTCAAATTCTTTGGCCATCTCATCCCAAATGAAATGATTTTTGGGCAGAGTTAGTTCTACACAAGCAGAATGGTTGATTCCCTTCCATTTCTGATTGTGCCTATCTCTGATCTGATCCACTCCCCAAAAGATCCACACTCAAATTTAGTTGCAGTGGGCTCTTCACCAGCAAAGAGATAGAGAGAGCCCTTTCCGTAGCTGCTGTCAGTCATCATGGTGATGGTAATGGTCATAGTAGTAGTGGTGGTAGTAGTAGTAGATGTTGTCATTGTGGATGTGGGGGGTGAAGTTCTGGTGGGGGGTTGTAATGCATTCAGCATCCAGTTGCTATGACGATGGAGTAGAGTCTGTATTTTCTTCCGTTGTAGAATCTGCAGCACAAGCAATTCCAGATTTTTTATCCTCATCTAAAACAGAAAGTAGGAAACAAATAAAGTAAAATTAAATAACTCAGAAAAAAAGAAAAAAACTAAATCTAAGGATTTTTAAGAATTATTCAAATAATTATTTTATTTGCAAAAATTATTGTATTTGGCCTTAAATTACTTAGATTATTAGACAGTATTCTATCTCAGACTACTGCTTTCTTCTTGTTTGTCATATTCTTAATGTTTCAGCTACAATGCCCTCTGGCCTTATCAGATAGTTTATTTAAATTAACAATAAATGAAAGCTAAAGCAAATGTTCTAAGATAATTCATAAGACTGTATTCGTTCTGCTGACTATGTGTTAGGATATTCTCATATCAAACTACCTTCTTAGATAATTATTTAAAACGGGGCAAATTATTATTATTATTTTTTATTTTTTTTATTTATTTATTTATTTTTTTTTTTTTATTGCAACCCAATTTATGAGTCAGAGTTTTTATTCAACCCCAGACACAAATATATTAAATAGATATTTAATCAACCATACATGAAGAACATACAAAAATGTAAAATTAAAAATTGCACAAATGTTTTAAAATTGTACTTATTATAATTGCAAAAGCCAAATGAATAAAAACTATTATAACAACTCTATTTTGTAAGACAGCAATTGAGATTAGCATAAAACTTATATAGCATGTAAAGTTTCATTTTTTTAAACTGTATCTATCACTTCAAAAGTGTCTCAATTTTTGCCATAAACTTTCTGACAACTTATAATTTTGTGGTAAGTAAATGTTAGATATTCAAGACAAACTAATAAAATGATTTATACAGAAAACAGTTGATATTTGAAGGGAAAACTGAATTGCAAAGGTTGAAGTAAGCGGTAGCTGTAGGTCTCAAATCCATCCAACTAAAATCAACATTTATAGACATAGAACTTTAACTAAAAATAGTTGAGCTACTTGAACAGGCTTAAAAATAGAAAACTACTAAAGTAGATCAAATACTATTAACTTAAAGAAGAGTTAAAAGGAACTGGAAGCAGAAGTACTTCATAAGGGGGAAGTCAACTTGGGACAGTGGATAAGCAGTCGGACTTTGGAATTGTAATACAGGAGTTTGAATCCCAGTCTTTCCGTTTACGTTTGGACAAAAATACTCTTGTGAAAGGTTATTAATCTGCACATTCCCTATGGGTTAAATAGCGCACATTGTGTTATGTGGTTTGTTTATTTGGTGTTTAACTGCATATCAACCTTTTTAGGTCATTTAATACCGAGAAAGATTATTTATAATAAACGTTATTTGTATACACATATAGTTTTTTTAGTAACACAAGTTGCTTTATTTAATCCATAGCTGGAGGGAAAATGAGGATTCATACCTTTCCAAAGGGCCTTAGTTGACATGTCAACGAAGACATGTTGGATTCGAAAGCACGTACTATGGTTCCGAGGTCCAATTGCCTTTCCACTGGGCCATGTCGACTGCCCCTTGTATTATGTCCTCAAAAGATACAAGGTCTGACACAAATACGAGTATATAAAAAAAAGAGAGAAACTTTAAAAATGAATTATTTTTCCAAGCTATCCAGGAATTGTGTTTTCCAATTCTTAAAGTCCATCATTTTTCATTTGCTTTTGGAAAACAATCTTTTCAGAGAGAGAACTCTCTTAAAAGCAATACATTCTTGAATATCTATACTTAGACTCTAGTATAAAAGTGCAGTATTTACTTTTGTCTTCTTTGTTTTCTCTATAATACAGTGAAGTTTCTTGCTCATCGAAATCCCCAAGGTGTAGTTTTCACCACTGGCAAAAACAGATACGGACAGGTTTGTGAAAAACTAATAATTTTTTTCAATGCAACAGCTGCATTTTCCCAGCAATTTTTATGATTGATCACTTAAAATTTACACTAGGAAACAGATTTGTAAATGGGCAAAATCAATAAAAGATTTTTAAAAATACTTTAATCAAAGGAAGCATTCAGCAAAAGTTCAAACCTGCCTTCTAAATCATGCAGTGTATCTTCACAATTGACCAATTATCTTAACAAATATGAGTTTGTTTTTTTACACCATTGTGGGAATTTTTACGATGATTAAAGGTAATGTAATGTACCTTTTTGGTACTGAAAGTGCAAAAAATTAGCCAACTTGAAGCACCCAATATGAACCCCACAAAGTAATCTTGAGGTAAAAATGTGAGTTATTTTGGTTTAACTATTCATCTATGTTCATAAAAAGTTTGAATGGTGTAGCTTAAAAAATATGGGCATGCATTGGGAACAAAGGTTAAAATTAAAGACTCAATAGAACTCTTTTAGTTTAGCCAGACTATTGTCCTCTTCATTATTGCATACACAGTATTTTGGCTTTCTCCAGATAACATAGGATGTCTAAATCAGATATCCTCAAAGTTCAACAAGATAGACCTGAAGTAGGCCAAAGAGCACATCAGCTGAAATGTAGTGTACATAACAATAGGGATGATGATAGTAGTTTAAACACTATATAATTCTAATAAAAAAAACATTCAGACAATTATAGAAATAGAATATTTTACTTACCAGAACATTTTAATTTTTCAAGTTCAAAGGGTAAATCACTGGTGCCTACTTTTGCAAGTCCATCATTAATAATGTCAGGTACAGCATTACGTCTTCCAGTCCGTCCACTAGCAACAAAGTCCTTTAAATGTGCATTAACATCCACCTCGGCCATCTGCTCCTCCTCTGCACTGCCACTTGTAGACAGTTTGCTATAAAGAAATTTAAAAAAAAATTATCAAGTAAATCAAACCAGAAAAAAAAAACCTTCACCTCCAAATAAATTTCAAATCAGCCAAACTAAAACTTGTAACTATTAATTTATTCTGCAGACTTTTATCCTCATCTATCACAGTTGTCCTTTTCACCAAGTTTCGACTAAATTAATCTCTGACCTTCACAGAAAAGAACAACTATGATAGATGAGGATAAAAGTCTGCAGAATAAGTTCAGACATAAAGAAGTCATCAAATTCGTCAAAATGGGAAAAAAATAATTCACATAGTGTTACCATATGGTCACACCATTTGCAAATTTTAAAAAACATTTGATTATTAAACCTAGCAGGGGTGTAAGGATGATGCAATATGTTCCCATGTTATGACTCAACAAGTGTTAAGTGAAATTTGTTCATAATTTCACAATTTGCTTATGATAACATAACTGACAATTCATAAAAAAAAGTAAAATTGTGTCATGAAAAACATATGAAAAGTGTTCAAATGCAAATCAGAATATTTTTTAAGTACTTCTTTGAGAATTTAAAATCAGTAATGAAAATATTATAAGTAATTGATTGATTTGTTTTAAATCAATAAATGAAAAACATAAGAATAATCTATAAATAAACCATTTTATTATAATTATCACAACTATTTCTATATATTATTATACCAACTTTTTTAATTTTAGTACTTTTTTAATTTGAGTTTGTTATCAGAGTGTGATGATTGG
>JAUZSX010308726.1:0-12429 GCA_034780655.1 Idiosepius hallami | reverse complement strand
ATCGCTATGCAGCGTTGTTTTCAGCTTATCGAGTGAAAAACACGAAAACAAGGCCTTTTTAACGAAAATCGCTATGCAGCGTTGTTTTTAGCTTATCGAGTGAAAAACATGCCTTTTTAACGAAAATCGCTATGCAGCATTGTTTTCAGCTTATCGACTGAAAAACACGAAAACAAGGCCTTTTTAACGAAAATCGCTATGCAACATTGTTTTCAGCTTATCGAGTGAAAAACACGAAAACAAGGCCTTTTTACTGAAAATTGCTATGCAGCGTTGTTTTCAGCTTATTGAGAGAAAAACACGAAAATAAGGCCTTTTTAACGAAAATCGCTATGCAGCATTGTTTTCAGCTTATCAAGTGACAAACACGAAAACAAGGCCTTTTTAACGAAATCGCTATGCAGCGTTGTTTTCAGCTTATCGAGTGAAAAACACAAAAATAAGGCCTTTTTACTAAAAATCGTTGTTTAACGTTTTTTACGTTTTTTGAAGTGAAAATCATGAAAACAACGCCTTTTTACTAAAAATAGTTTTGTTGTGTTGTTTTCGTGTTTTGAAGTGAAAATCATGAAAACAAGGCCTTTTTACTAAAAATAGTTTTTCAACGTTGTTTTTTTGTTTTGAAGTGAAAATCATGAAAACAACGCCTTTTTACTAAAAATCGTTTTTCTACGTTGTTTTCGTGTTTTGAAGTGAAAATCACGAAAACAACGCGTTTTTACTAAAAATAGTTGTTCAACGTTGTTTTCGTGTTTTGAAGTGAAAATCATGAAAACAAGGCCTTTTTACTAAAAATCGTTTTTCAACGTTGTTTTCGTGTTTTGAAGTGAAAATCATGAAAACAAGGCCTTTTTACTAAAAATAGTTGTTCAACGTTGTTTTAGTGTTTCGAAGTGAAAATCACGACAACGCCTTTTTAGTAAAAATCGTTGTGCAACGATGTTTTCGTGTTTTAAAGTGAAAATCATGAAAACAACGCTGTTTTACTAAAAATCTTTGTTCAACTTGTTTTTCGTGTTTTGAAGTGAAAATCACGAAAACAATGCCTATTTACTAAAAATCGTTTTTCAACGTTGTTTTCATGTTTTTAAGTGAAAATCATGAAAATAAGGCCTTTTTAGTAAAAATCGTTGTTCAACGTCGTTTTCGTGTTTTGAAGTGAAAATCATGAAAACAAGGCCTTTTTACTAAAAATATTTTTTCAACGTTGTTTTCGTGTTATGAAGTGAAAATCATGAAAACAACGCTTTTTACTAAAAGTCGTTGTTGAACATTGTTTTCGTGTTTTAAAGTGAAAATCATGAAAACAACGCTGTTTTACTAAAAATCTTTTTTTTTAATGTTGTTTTCGTGTTTCGAAGTGAAAATCATGAAAACAACGTCTTTTTACTAAAAATCTTTGTTCAACTTTTTATTTCGTGTTTTGAAGTGAAAATCATAAAAACAAGGCCTTTTTACTAAAAATTGTTGTTCAATGTTGTTTTCATGTTTTCAAGTGTGTAGCGGCAGACGTTGGTAGTTGTCAAATATGTTCTGACTAAACCCGGTCGGTAAATCGCTTTACCACCCGCATGTCGCAAACATAAAATATCAGAAGGAAAAATAAACACCCCTGAGAAAAAATTGGAATCACGAAAAGAACGCATGTTTTTATATTTCAATACGTTTTATTGATAACAGAAAAGAAATGTATGCAAAGGTTTATTTATGTGAGAGTCCAAACTTTAGGAAGATAAAGTCTTTGGTTACATATTAATTCTTACTTACAAGTTGAAAGCATATACCGGCTGTGTTCTTATAAAGTACCATTTTGCTGTTGATTGTGACAGAGAAAGAGAATATCAAGCAATGTTCCTTGAAGCATAGCGAGTATTGTTTACGTTTCTCTTGGCTGCTGATGGCACGGCCCCTGGCCTGTGCGCGAGCGCGCAGTCCCTGGCTGACTGGTCTCTGTGAGTTGTAGCTCTCTTTGTGGTCGAGAGAGTGTTGGTTGTCTTTTTAAAGAATTTTGTAGGCTCCAGACTGCGTTAGGAAAATAAGATTAGGGTCGAGCGCTGATTGGTTCTATAATGTCACGTATTATGCTTACTACTACGTCCACACTTTTGGAAGACTAGCATCTAGGAATGGCTGCTGCTGCTAGCTTTTGACTTGGAAGGGGTTAATGCAAATTTGCGCGCTTTAATTAATTTTTCAGGAGCACATGTGTGATTTTTAATTCTTTGTGTATGTTGAAAATAAAATAACCAACGGCACAAGTGAAAATCACGAAAACAAGCCCTTTTTACTAAAATCATTGTGTTGCGTTGTTTTCGTGTTTTGAAGTGAAAATCACGAAAACAAGCCCTTTTTACTAAAAATCGTTGTGTTGCGTTGTTTTCGTGTTTTGAAGTGAAAATCACGAAAACAATGCCTTTTACTAAAAATTGTTGTGTTGTGTTGTTTTCGTGTTTTAAAGTGAAAATCACAAAAACAATGCCTTTTACTAAAAATTGTTGTTCAACGTTGTTTTCGTGTTTTGAAGTGAAAATCACGAAAACAAGGCCTTTTTACCAAAAATCGTTGTTCAGCATTGTTTTCGTGTTTTGAATTTTTTTGAAGATTTTAATGTAACACAAAGAATTAAGAACAACCAACCGATTCTTGTATAATTTTCATGTTTACGTCTCATTTATTTAGTTTTCATCAAGATTTTTAAAAATTTCTTTTTCTCCCCCAAACTTCTTTTTTTTTCTGGTCTATTTCTATCTGTCTGATGAAATCAAAATCTTTTTTTTTCGTAATCCTTGTTTCTTTTTTGATCTAAAATCCTTCCTATTTGTCTTCTCTCGCATCTTAAACGCTCAAGTGTCTGTGCGTTATGCATAATAATTTTAGTTAGTTATCCCCCAAGCCTCTCTGTCATTTCATCTATCTATAACTTTATTGTTAATTCTTTTCTCTCTTATCGCAACCTTTATACAATTTAAAAATACAGTTTCTTTTCAGTACCATTTCCCTCCTCTACGCCAACATCAACCACCCTTTAGCTCGCTCGCCACACTTAAATGACGGCTACCTAACCCATAAATCAGATTAAATCCGTGTGTTTTAAAAGAAAGACGAAAAAGAACAAGACTCATTAGAAAAGAGTGAGATTAGTTGCAAATAAAACTCTTCGTAAAAAAAAAATAGTGTGAGGTAGCAATAGAATGGTGTCCTCCTATAGCAGACGATTTTTTAAATAGACCTTACACCAGACAAGACACGAGTTTTTAACAAACTAATTTTTTTCTTACTTTATTCTGCTTTTTTTTCAATGAAAAAAAAAAAAGAAATTTAAATTTACATCTCAAAATGAATGATCTTTACGACGACGTATTGTTCTTCATATCCTTATTTAGTTTTTGTTCTTCGACTTGTCTTTAGCTTTTAAAAATGCAAAAGATTAAGAAAATGAAAGAAAGAAAAAATAGGAAAGGGAATGGGCGGGTTAAAAATGAGGCATTATCTGATTGGTTGATGTATAAAAAACCTTATCCCAGTCAAATCCAAATTTTACTTATTTCGATTAAAGCAACTAACTAAAGCAGAACATGCTTCTTTTTCATTGGCACAAAATATCAGTTTAAACCAGCGATGCAATGATTATTTTTCTTCGAAATGAATATTTAGAGAGAACTTAACTTTTTTATAATCTCTATAATATTTTTGAACGATATTTATTGTTCAGTCAGTAGTTAAATAAAATTTTCCTTCTATAATTTTTGAAATGGAAGCCTTAAATTGTCTTGCTTGAAGTGAATTTAAATTAAAATAATTTATATAAGAAGGAGAAAATATTTATAAAAAAACCCAAACTTTATCAATTCGTCTCTTAGTATCGATTTAGAATTTATAACCACTGCTTTCTACTTGGCACATCTTGTTTGTTTAATTCGTTCATCTGAATTATTCTTGAAGATCTTGGAAGAAAGATGTGGACATCACATATTCGACTCGTAGTTTTTGGTAAGTTTTTATTTTTATTACGATTATCATTTTTTTATTTCTTTCAAAACTGTTATCATAATTAGCAGTAATTTGTTTTGAATTTTGTTTTTAATGTAAACACCTTCTTTTCTACTACTACTACTACTACTACTACTACTACTACTACTACTACTACTACTACTTCTAGCCGGATTGAAATAATGACAGTGTATGATTTTAATGACGAAAAACGAAACAAACCCCAAAATAAAACAATCATTAAAGAATACGTCCATATAATATTTTTACGTTAGGTAAAGTACTTAGCTACGCTAAGCAATTTGCCTTTTTAATGTTTGAAACAAACAGACTTTACTTCAAGTGATTAGCCTCAAGAAACATTGTCGAAAATTTGTGTAACAAGGATGAAAACAATCTGAAACGACGTAAATATAGCCCACTTAATTTTCAGATAACATACTATATTGTCATATATATCACTTTTCACACAGGTATGCCCCAGATTGCACGCTGTTAAGGACCATTGGTTGTTACTGGAGTCTTTTCGTGAGGCAAAAGCAAAGTCTGTATGGTGCTGCATTTCCTCAGGGCTTCACTTCACTGCATTTAGGTCTAATACCTGGCATCAGTATAGTTCAGAGTCCGCTGAGTGCTCCCTGAAGATAATTTTGTCTCCTTCCGCTTTTCAGCATCATTTACATTCAGGAACTGCACGCTCCTCTCCTTGAAAATGTAAATTCAGCCTGTTTTCCTCCTGTATTCCTTCTCTTTTTTTCTCTTTCCTTCTTTTCAGTTCTATTTTTTAGTATCTAATACCTTTTTAATCACACCAGTCGCCTTCATGAGTGCAGGTTGTTTTCTTCTATTTGAGCTAAAGCACTTTAGTTTTCGCTTGATACCTCCTGTGATGTTTTCACTGAGCTTCCTTGACCGCACTGGTAGACGTAGGCAAAAATTTTAACGCTTCTTAATTTCTACGTATAAAACTAATGATTAAAATAATTTAAAAAAATCATAAAACCAAACTATGTAATAAAATCTAAAAAAACAAAAAAAACAAAAACAAACTGTAAAACAAGTAAACTAGATAAAACGATCTACAACAGTTTTCAGCATTGAATGACCTAATATGAGTCTATATGCTCGTTAGATAAATTAATCGATCAATCAATCAATCAATCAATCAATAATAATTAAAAAAAGAATTTGCAGATTCTATTCATGAAACATTCTTTTAATATGAAATAAAAAACTTTGATTTATTAAACCTTTTACGAGATGAATAAAAATTTAAGGTGATAAATTTATCTAAATTTTAATGCGTTCAATCGATTTAAAAATACATAGCTATTTTTCTATTTATCCAATCTTTTTTTAAAAAAAATTCAGGTTTGACGTAAAATTTTACTAACTTTCGAATAAAAAAAAATATTTCTTCAATAAATTGAATTTTTTACCCCTTCCATATATTAAAATTCAAAATTATCAAAAAAGTGCAGTTTGGATGCTATTTTTTTTTTTAGATATTCTAATATATAACAGATAAAACAATATTTAGTATTTTCTCCACCCTTAATAAAAGTGTAGGCAAAACAACATTTTAAAAGATGACTACGAAATCAGACATTGATTAAATAGAAATTAATTTGAATTTTCTAATTTTGTAAAAAGATTTTGTTCGTTTATTTTAATATTTTTAAGTTTGTTAAAAGAAAAATATCTAAGAAAAAAAAAGACCAAAACATATTTCGTAATCCTAGGTGACAGCAAAGGAGGGGTTACATAATTTCAATCCAATAAAAATTTTCAGCTTGCCTAAGAAGCGAAAATTGTCTGAGAATAGGATGTATTTACATCTTATGTAATTATATAATGTCATTTGAGGGCTTTATTCTGAAGAAAAAAAAACTAGTGTTTCTTAATTTAACAGTAACGTACCGGTTAGTAGAGTAGTAGAAGTAGAGAGTGTATGAAAATTTAACTACTGCAAACCATTTAGCAGAGAGTAATGTGGGGCTCAATGCGGTGACATTTGAGCGGACTGCCGAGTGCCGTTTACTCTAGCTACGAATCGTTCATTCTTATAACATTTTTGAACGAGTAAATAGACAATAGATATAATATTAATTTTTAATGCAGTAGTTATGAAAAACAAAAATGAAATCAAATAATGTTTGAATTTTTTTAAAATTATTTTTTTTGTTAGATAAATTCACATTTTTTTACATAACTACACATAAAGACACAGAATAAAATGCTTTTACATTTTATTTTATTAAAATTTTGGAAAATAATACAAATTAAAAGTATAAAAAAATCTTACTGTATGACTTTTAAGCAGTAGTTCTGATTCAGTACCAAAGATTCAAATAGATCCAAATAAAGAAACAAGCTTAAATTATATTGCTTGCTAAAAATTAGAAAAAAGGTTTATTTTGACTACGTTGTTATCATCGATGTTTTGTATTTAACATTATTTTACTTAATATAGAAATCAAATGCAAAGGCCATGTTTGTTTTCTATCTTTTAAACTACACCATCTTACAGTTTGAAAACTGGTAGATAAAAAGTATTCAGTACTCAATATTAAAATGACTATTTAATATTTTGTTGCGTATCGTATATTAATTCTTGCTGCAAGTAGGCGTTTAATTTCGAAATCAGATTGTGGCACATTTTGAAACGAATTTTAGACCCCCACTTTACAAATTAGTTATAAATCTTATAAATTTCTGGACTTTCTTTTGTTGATTCCGATTTTCAGCTCTCTCCATAAAATTTTAATTGAGTTAAGATCAGGGCAAAACGTTCACATCATTTTCCACGAACCAATTCTTTGTTACTTGGCGTCATCTCCCTGTCAGAATACTCAGTATGAACCAAGTTTAAGAATTTGACGAATTTCAATAGATTTCCCTATACATTGCACCATTTATATGTAAATTATGCCAGTACCACTAGAAGAAAAGCGTCTCTAATAATATTTTCTTAAGCAAATTTAACTATGGTTCGAATTCTTCTTTCTTGTTTTTTTAGACCAGATGTCTGTCACTAGGCGTGTCCAAAAAAGCACTTGCTTTTGACCCACCATGGTTTGATTGTCTGATAAATCCTAAAAAATGAACGAGAAGTATAATTTTTTGTGGACCTTAAAGAGGAATGATCAAATAAAAATTTCATTTAAAAATTATATTTTTTGGAATAGATTTTCATTAAAAATTTTGAAATCGAAATCGAGTCATTTTCCGCTCCAAATTTATTGCATTGTTTTCTTTACATAAAAAATAATGTCGAAACTTTTTGCGCTTTCGTGTATTGTTATTCATAATTAAAAAAATCTCTCAAATATAGATTTTTGATCAATTTTTATGCGATTTTTAGCAATTTTAATGAAATAATTTTGTTGATTTTTATTTAGAAACTTTTTTATTTTGTTTTTCTAAAACCTTTTTTACTACCCCTCTAATTTGGAAAATAAATTTAAAATATTAATTAAGCATAATATGTAATAAGTACATTTTAATTTAAAGAAAATACATTAAAAAACTTATTCAGTATACTAGAATATTGTACCACCGCCATGATTTTTGTAAGAGGTGAAAGAGTCTACGGTATAAAACAAAGAATTTGTGTGATATTTTAAAAAAAATATAAATCTTAATTATTTGTGACTTAGAATTATATATAATAAAATGAAATCATTCTGAAAAGTATTTCATATCTAATCTAAATCATCAATATTTTTAGTACGTATTTATAAAATTTTTTCCAATATTCAGTTGGAAATTAAAATATTTTCAAATAACCGGAATTCTCATAAATTAATGTACATTTTCCTTTTTTTTAATTAATGAAATACTAATTCTACAAAAATGATTTAAATTGTTTAAACTTTTCACCAAAGATACGACATTTTTATAGGGCGTTTTATTGACGTATAACCCAGAGTTCACTTTTATTACCCTAACCCAACTTTCTGCTATTGAAAAATGTCTTTTTTAAATACGTCCGATACAACCGATATAGTGTTTACAGTTAGTGTTATTTATTATTATTATTATTATTATCATTAATTTATTATTATTATTATACAATTCTTTAAAAAATACTTTGGTTTCAAAAAAATGAAGAAATTTAAATGTCGTGTAGCTAGTGAATTAAAATACGGTTTAAAGATTACAAAAAATAAAGTTTTAATTTTCTTTTTATAATAGAAATTCATAGTTAAGTATAAAGAAAAGTAGTATTTAACTCTGAATCTCTATTTTAACCCTTTCGGCCCTAATGGGTGACATACGACAAAAAAAACACACTAACATTTCCTTCTTAATATAGTCGTCTGATTAAACGCATCTGAGTGACTTGATGGCCTTTTTGCTAAGTTAAGATTCTAAGGATTTTAATACAAAATTTGAACATTATTTTTGGAAATTTTTAATTTAATTAAATACACAAAAAATATAACAACTTATGGTAAGCACTATTATTCAAGGAGCGTAACTCTAAATTATTCATGAAAATGTGAATTTCTTTTTTCTATATTTCTTCCGTGGAGAAAATGTCTAAATTTGGACACCTACCAAATAAATTGGATTTCATTACATAAAACTGCGGCTTTGTAAGTAATTATTTATAACAGTTTTTTTTTATTAGTGATTGAAGTAATTATTTTGGAAAAAAATATGTCGTTATTCGACGATTATTTTAAATTATTGCATGTTTTTTACTTGTGTTTGCGAAAAAAAGCTGGTAAATTTGAAATTGAGAATTTTTAGGTTTGCAATTTCAATTCAAAAGTATTTATTGCTGATTTATTTTTTAGGGTTTTTTTTTTATTTTAATTTATTTTCTGTAAATTGAATCGGTTATAAATAGTAATCTTCAATTTTAATACTTTTCTAAACGTTATAAAAATTAAGAGGTATAATCAATGACTTTTATTTTGGACACGCCTATATCGGTGATCTGGCGGGAACTGGTGTCTCGAACATGACTTGACCGTACGTTGTTGTTGTTGCTGTTGTTGCTGTTGCTCTTGTTGTTGTTGCTATTGTTGTTGTTGTTGTTGTTGTTGTCTTTGGGGTTTTTATCTTTTTTTTTTCAGTATTTTTTAGCTTTGATTTTTTTTTGTTATTCTCCTCCATTTTTTCTTGGCTTTTCGTTTTCTTCCTTTCTTTTTTTCTACTTCTTCCTTTTCTTCTTCTTCTTCTTTTTCTTCTTCTATTTTCCTTTCTTTTTTTTCTCTTCTTCATTTTCTTCTTCGTCTTTCTTCGCCCTCTTCAAGCTCTACTTCGTCTTCGTCTTCTTTTCTGTCTTCTTTTTCCTGATCTTCTTAATCCTCATCATCTTCTTCTTTTACTTCTTCTTCTTCCAGTTCTTCCTCTCCGTCGTCGTTGTCTTTATCATCTCCTTTTCTTCTTCTTCATCTTTCTTTTTTTTTTCTTCCATTTTCTTCATCATATTTTTCTTCTTCCAGTTCTTATTACTCCACTTCTTCATATTCTTCTTTTTCTCCTCCTTTTTTTCTTTTTCTTTTTCTTTTTCCAGTTCTTCTTCTTCTTCTTCTTCTTCTTCCAATTCTTCTTCTTTTTCTTCTTTTTCTTCTTCATCATCTTTTTCTTCTTCATCATCTTTTTCTTCTTCCAGTTCTTCTTATTACTCCACTTCTCCATATTCTTCTTTTCTCCTCCTTTCTTTTTCCAGTTCTTCTTCTTCTTTTTCTTCTTCTTCTTCCAGTTCTTCTTCTTCTCCTTTCTCTACGCACTGTTTTTAAAATAAAATTTTTATACTGTTTTGTTTATTTTTTTCTTCATTTTTATTTATTTTTATTTTCTGTATTTTCTTTCATTATTTTTTCATTTATTTCTTCCTTTATTATTTTTTTTTTGGGGGGGAGAGGGCTCTTCTACATTTAGTCTGCCCGTTACAAATGATCAAAAGGATTTAAAAAAAAAAAAAAACGAAAAAAAATCTAAGATACTATAATTTACTTTCTATAAAGTTAAGCCATTAAACCTCGCAACATACAATTCATGTTTTTTTTTAGGGGGTATTTTTGTTTTGTTTTGTTTTGTTTTAATTTCCAAATTATTTAACCCCCCCACCTTCACCCAACAAGCCCGCCAATTCATTTGCCATTATTATTCTCTTTTTCTATCTCTGTGACATACACACACACACTCACACACAAACACATACACATTCAGATTATAACAAGGGCTTTGACAATATTCTTTTATTAAAGTATATTGTAGTCGTTACTTGACTATTTTGCAATTTTACCATTTTTTAAATTCTGTACTTATTAGTTAACACCCCTATTTATAACGCAAAATGAACTCACTCGGTTTTATGTAAGCTATCTATTTCGGCATCTGTTGGAGGAGAATGCATACGCAGCTTAGCAGCTCGTATCATAATTGAACACTTATTCTTCATGATTCTGAAGCCGTATTTAGCGACACATCAACAGTATATTGTAATCATTTTGCGTTTTTACCATTTTTTCACTTTGTAGATATTGGTAGGGCTGTGACATTGTGACAATATTCTTTTATTATAGAATATTATCAACGTTATTTGAATCTTTTGCGATTTTACCAGGTTTTTAAATTATGTAGTTATTAGTAGGGCTGTGACAATATGCTTTTATTGTAGAATATTCTCATCTTTACTTGAATATTTTATCCTTTTACCTTTTTTTTCAATTCTGTAGTTATTAGTAGGGCTGTGACAATATGCTTTTATTGAATAATATTTTTGTCCCCGTCTGGTCATGTGATCGGAAGGTTCTTGCTGGTTTGAATGGTTGAGCTTTGCCCAGAGGCTGGGAACTAGCCACTTTGGTAATCAAGCCTATAAAATAATTTGTTTTTTTATACTAAATTCATTTCTAATGCCTTTTTATTCTAAATTCATTTGTAATGCTTTTTTATACTATATATATATTTATTAGTAAAGTGTAGACATAGAGTCAACAGCCTTCGGCGACTATTAGTTTCTCGCCTGCCTGTCATCAGGCCAAATGACCGCGCAGGCGAAAAACTGACAGCCACCGAAAGCTGTTGACTCTGTGTCTACACTTAACTAATATACACACTTTATCACTGATAGTGAGCACTCTAACCCTAAATTTAAGCAACCTTACTATAAATATATATATATAAACCTCCAAAAAAAAATAAACAATAATAATAATAATAATAATAATAATAATGATAATAATAATATAAACCCAGAAAAGCAACAATGTCTTCTTCCACCCCTATTTTACCCCATTGTAATCTGACAAACAATACACGCCATGATATTTAAGTCTGTCTCCTCATCGTTCGGGGGAATCTTAACAACGTCTAAGGGCGTGGGAAGTGATTGACAATAATTAAATGAATCCCTTTAAACAAAGGCTAAGGGAAAGGAATTAGAATAAATAATAAACATACAAAATATCAATAATAATAATAATCAAAATAATAATAATAATAATAATAAAAGGTCCTGGGTCAAGAATCATAAAAAGGGTTTTTGTAGCCACTGGCTACGAGGTGTCCAGATGTGCTGGAGTACCAGAGGAAACTTATTGTCACTGTGCCTTCAGGAACCACTGTGCGCGAAATGAACGTGACGGGGTGAAAACCCGGGGAGGTGTTGCACCGTACAGTCCCTGACTGAAAAGGTGCGGTGCCTGCTGGAAACCAGGGGAGAATTGTTGTCACTTTGACTCCAGCATAAAACCACTGGTTGCTGGGTGCGATTGTACCTGGTGATTGGTATGAGATTCACACAATAATAATGGTATGTGTGCGAATTTAACTTTCCCGTGGTTAAAAGCCCAAATGTTAACCTAAACAGAATATCTAGGTTGGAATATGTTTATTACAATTTTGAAGTTTAACAGACTAACTGTTCCAAGTTGACATTCCTGATAAGAGACTGGAATTATATCAATCAAACAGAAAGATAGACTGATCGTAGGAAGAAAGATAAAGAGTTTTTACATTCATTTGCAAATGTGTATATATATATACAGCAACGATGGAGCATTGGTAGAAGCTCGGGATATAAGATCGTATTACGCGAGTTCAAATCCCAGTCAAAACCATAACATTCACTTTAGCTGCCTCGGGCAGATGGGACTCGTTAACTTTGAAGAGTATCTCGTCTAGGTGAAGGGTAACACTGAATGGAAAAATCTGGGTGAGAGCACGTAAAAATGGTCTCGTGCCAAACTTGTGTTGGTGTTTACCAAGTAAATATAATATAATATAATATAATATATATATATATATATAAATATATGTGTGTGTGTGTGTGTGTGTATTTGTGTGTGAGAGTATGTAAGTTTGTGGATGTGTAATAATCTGGATCGATGACTATATTGTAATTTGAATTAGTATCCTATTTCCTCAAGATAAACATTGTGTGTGGGTTTTTTTCTTTTTCCATTTATTCCCATT
>JAUZSX010308715.1:0-12431 GCA_034780655.1 Idiosepius hallami | reverse complement strand
ATAAAGCCCGGGTAAGAGCACGTAAAAATGGCCTTGTGCCAAACTTGGGTTAGTGCTCACCAAGTAAATATCATAAAATGAAAATTGAAATTACAATTGTACTAAATCTTTAAAACAAAACACAAAATATTTATTTTCAATAAAACAAAAAGGATTTTATTATTTTTTAAAACTACAAAATTCATATAACTGAATCCAAAACGATTTTACAAAACAAATACCTATCAAACTTACATTAGATGCACTTGGAAAAAATTACCATCACCAACAGTAAATATCTTATCAATTGACCTTATATGGTACATCTCAATAACTTACAGAATAATTATAGATGCTGAATAGAATTAAAATAAATACAAGTCATAATGAATGGTCTTTCATTATAAAAGTCATGATGAAGGTTTCTTCTTATGACAAAGTTAACCAATTCATAAAATCATTATAAACATTAAATATAAGTTCAATTTTTATTGTTTGTTTTTGTGTTTAATGACATATCAACCTTTTTAGGTCATTTTAATGACGACAATTACTTATGATAAACATTTTTTATACACACAGTTTTTTTTAATGAACAAGTTGCACTATTTAATCCATAGCTGGAGGGAAGATGTGGATTCAAACTTTTCCCGAGGTTATTTGTCAACATCCCAAATTAGTTTGAATCCGCGTTCCAAAGTCTTATTGCCTATCAACTGGGCTACGTCAACCACCCCAGTTCAATCTTAAGAATTCATATGAGAAAATATGTAGAAAAGCTTCAGATTTATATATTTGAGTGAAAATGTGATAAAAAAAATTAATAGTTGTTAAAATAGAAACAAAGAGAAAATGTTTATTTCTAAAATAGAATAATTATAAAGATTCTCAATATAATTTCTATTGACCAACACAGAAAAAAAAACTTGTAGTTTTTAAGTCTAAAGAAATTATCATTATTTATTATTATTATCATCATTATTATTATTATTATTAACATAATTATCACCAATCATGGCGGAAAAACAAACAAGTAGAGGTAAATAAGATTTAATTTAGAAGATGTTTTTCACAAAACCGACTTAGACAACATATTTTTTTTTAAAGATCACCAACCATCTTAAATTTTAACAAGTAGAAATAGCAGTAGATTAATGGACACAGAGTCTAACAAGTACATTATGATCCAAAATCAATTTTCAATAAAACTGTTTAAAATAGTTATCTAAAAATACCTAACAGTAATGTTTGCATTTTTTTTTAACTCTGCAGTACAAGTTAAAATTATTTTTTTCAACAGGAAACATTACTTAGAAATTAATCTGTTTTTAGCAATAGATACTCCTAATAAAAGAAACAACAAAAAATTAAAGCTGGTAAAAGACAAAAATAGTGAATAACCCCCCCAAAAAACTTCTCTATCAATCCATTAAATTTCAAGACTTATTCATTCAATAAAAAGTTAATTATTTGAATATAAATCTAAAAATGTTAAAGGATAACTCTTGTTACCTTTGCAAAATGTGTATGCCGCAATATGGTATTTTCCAATGATTTAATCCATTTCTCTCTCTCATCTGCATCTCGGGCTGTTTGGAATAAAAATAAAAAATCAATGAAAATAAAAAGCAAAGCTCACGAATGAAAACATAATGGAGAGATAGAAAGAGAGAGAGAGTGAGAGGGAGAGAGATAGAGAGAGCAAAAGATAGAGAGAGCAAGAGATAGAGAGGATAAGAGAGCGAAAGAGAAAGAGAGCAAGAGATAAAGAGAAAGAGAGCAAGAGATAAAGAGAAAGAGAGCAAGAGATAGAGAGAAAGAGAAAGAGAGCAAGAGATAGAGAGAAAGAGAGCAAGAGATAGAGAGAAAGAGAGCAAGAGATAAAGAGAAATAGAGCAAGAGATAGAGAGAAAGAGAGAGCGAAAGAGAAAGAGAGAGATAGATAGAGAGAGAGAGCAAAAGAGAGAGATAGAGAGAGAATGAGATAGAGAGAGAAAGAGAGAGAGAGAGCGAGAGAGATTTGACAATGTAATGGGGATAAAGATATTGGTTCAATCATTTAGTTCTCTTGTTATTTATCGTGTAGTTCCAGTAGGGAGGCATTGTCAGCCCCATGTCCAGAAGATGCACTAAACCCCCACCAAGTAAGCCTGTAGTGGGTGGGTCTAAAAGGTTAGAACTAATGAAAGAACGCCACGTCTGTTCCGTTGGGGAACTAGCAAAAAAGTATATGCGGACTCTTAGCAAGCTGAACTAATCAAATAGTAATTAATTGGAAGGATAGCAAAACAACAAATACTGAAACAACAATAGTGATGAAACAATAAACCTGAAAGCCTAAAGAGTGCATCTATTTTTTTCATCCATAGAAAAAATAATTCTTTTCCACAGATAACAAGACTGCACTATATAGAAAATTAGAGAAAAAACAAATCAAATCCAGCTCTATTCTAACCAGTACTTATCTAAGGGCTGCACTATATAGAAAATTAGAGAAAAACAAATCAAATCCAGCTCTATTCTAACCAGTACTAATCTTTGGGAATTGATCTTTTATAATTATGGAAACGTCTAAGGACTTATAATTCTGTTACACTCAAATAGTGCTAAACAAACAATAGCAATGGGTTGATTAGCTTGTATATATATTAAGTATCAACATATCTTGTTTGTGACAATAAAATAGATTTGCATACAATTTACTTATGAATAATCTACCACCAAAATAAAATAAAAATTCAGAATGAAATATCTACTAGAGATTTGAAAAAACTACTCAACTTAAACTTAATCCTTTCTATTAGTTAAACATTACATTTATCATTAAGTACTGCCTCAATTAATCTGGTATTTTAGATTGGAGTAGTTTTTAGAATAGAAAGGAGTTATAAGTCAAAAACATAAGACATTTTTTTTTCAATCTTAATTACTGTTTACTTAATATTCTTAGGATAATTGATGATTTTAAAAAAATTTCTGTCAATCATTGTTAAGTTGATGATTTAATTTCATTAAATTTTTCTTTTATTATTCAAAAGATCTTTAGTCTTTTTTTAAGTTCTATAATATTCAATAGTTTGCTAACTTTATTAAACACTATTTAAGTATAACAATATTAAACCAGCACTGGCAACAAATTTTGTGATAAATGAACTATCAGAAAAGGAGAAAAAATAAACTTCAGTTTCTTTATTTATTGGCATATAATTAGTAATTCATAATAATAAAATAACTTTTGAAAAGAGTTCATATACGTCTCTTTACAACAAGCATTGAAAAATTTAGTAAAAACATAGGGAAAAAATTCTCTTGGTCTCTTCAATTGTAATTAGAGTTTTAACAAGAAGGCTTAAAAATGAAAAATTCATAAAAAAATTTATGCATTAAAATATGTTTAGTTTAGATATTTCACAAACAATCCACAACACCAACCAATTTCAAAATAATTTAGTCAGGTTTTAACAACTAATTTATATCACAGAATAAAATTAGTTGATATTTTTCTCATTTTCTATGATCAATTTTTTTTTTCTTCCCTTCTTTAAATTAAAAACAAAACAAAAAGCAATCTGGAGAGAAGAGAAAAAGAAAAAAAATAAATTTGCTTTTATATTCACATTGAAATTATAACTATTGACTCTAAATTGAAAAATTATACATTATTCTGCTTCTTAAAGATATCTTCATTCATTATTAATTATTTCATTCAGTAGTAATACAGACAATTGCTTATTAATTAAAAAAAACAAAAATGGTCTTAATAGAGTTGCAATTAATATAAACAAAGGATTTGTTAGATTTAGAAATAATTCTATGATTAAATTTAATGAAAATACTTTTATAAAAACTTATATTTAGAATTTTAGGATAAAATCATTTTATATAATTTCATATTAATAATTTACCTAGTTAATTATTTTAGGGTAGATTTAAAAATCTAAGATATTTCAAATCATGTATTTTTAGCAACTTTAGTAAGTAAAATAGACTGAATTATAGAAGGAAATTTTAATTTAAAAAAAAAAAGAACAATTTCAAAATTAACTAGTCTATGCATAACTGTTTATATTTCTATAAAAATTCTATTAGAGTAAATTTAAAATATTTGGCCACATACAGGGAAGAAGATTAAGATTTTAAAAAAAAAAAATCTATGATATTTAAAAAGAAAAAAAAAAAGAAAAAAAAACTTACATTTCTCTAGAGCTGCCTTAGGCCAAGTAAATCGTTTCAGATTTTTTTTTTCTTCATTTTTTAAACAATGGCTGATTCTCTGACAGAATTGTTTCATTGTGAGACATACAAAAGGTGTCTAGTGCAATGGAAGTGCATCATAGATAGTAGTGTATAAAAATAAGTAAAACTAGATGGAGCAAATAGAAAAAAAAAAAGGAAAAAAAATACCCTACAGGAAAAAAAAAAAAAAATGAAATCAGCAAACACATAAGATTGTCTGCATCGAATGAAAACGGACTGAATGATAACAATATTGAAAGAGGTTAGCTATTTTTGGAATTAGGTAAGTCCAATCTTTCCGGCTGACCGTTAACAGTCATTGACTCACCTGCATACAAGCAAATCAGAGCAGAGCCGGCCTTAGTTAATTGGAGGTCCTAGGTGAAGTGAATTTAGTGGCCCAAAATGAAATAGAAAAATAAATACGGAAAAAATAAATAAATAAAAAATTCATGAGTTTACTTTGGTTTTAGTTTGCTATTCAAATATATAACCTAGGATTGCTGTGCAAGGCCCTCACACTGATCGGAGGGCTTAATTTGGTTGTCTAGTTTGCCTATGACTGGCCCCGATCAGAGACAATATTAGAAAATATAAAAATTAAATTATTTTCTTTTATGGAACCCTTAACTTCTGGAATTTTTTAATGCAAAAATTTTATACTTCTTAAAACGAATCAGATAGAATTTATATTTAACAGAAAAAAATTTGGATTTAAAATTTAGTAGTTAAATTAATTCATTATTTAATTTATAATTGGTATTGGTAAAAAAAAAATTGATGATAATTTGATTAAAACCTGACTTTTGACAAATATTTTTTATACAACAAAAAAATGTGGCATCATATAATGTTAAATAATATTAGATACCTTTCAAGCATAAACATAACTTAATTTGTTTTAGTATAAGAACTTATCAATTCAAAATTATCATTTAGAATTATGAAATAAGGATAATGATCAGATGAGGAGGCTAGTAGGCATTATTTGTATACAAAAATGTTTCATCATTAAAAATAAGAAATGTAAATGCATAACATATTCAAGTTGTTGCTAGCAGGTTAGTTTATAATTAAAGTTCATGTCAAGATGTACAAGTAAGTAATAGAAGATTCTCGTTAATTTGGGCCTTCATAAATAAATATTTTATTTTTTATAAATAAATGCTGTCTGTGATTGTAGTAAATTGATATTAAGAGGTCAGTGATTGTAGGGCACATACTGCGTAAACAGCAGCAAAGGAGGTGGTCAGATTGGCTCCAGGAAAATAAAAATTAAGGAAACGCAAATTCTGATTAGTTTTTGAGCTAAATAAGGCTTTGGACGCTATCCATCTGGCCTCACAACTAGATTCATACAAATCTCTAATTGCAAATATGCGAGATTCCTATGGCAAAAATTAGGGTGTTTCCTATCCCTGTTATCTAAGATACTTCAGTTTTATCTGTCCAGTCATGTTTTATACAAACAGGATTTCAGCTGTGTTGTGGTATTTAAACAGAGAGGTAGTACACAGATCCTACCATCACTATAAGGTAAAACTGTTCGACTATCTCTAACACCCACACAGTATAGTTTTTTGATGCAATATCATTTTGTTTTCAGGGAGATTAGGACAGTGATTCAAAAAAATAAAATTCTCCAAAGTCACAATAACAGAGTGGAATGATTCAAATCTAATTCCAATAGTAGCTGTTGCATCTCTAAAACAGAGTTACACCACAAATCCAAAGTTTAAGGTCACCCTCATTTTTTATAAACAAAAATGTAGTTGTTTTTTTTGGGGGGAAATCATTATTAGATACTTTCTGTAATCTGATATAATTTTTTTAATTGAAATCTTATAGAAATAAACCGGAAAGAAAAATAAAATAAAAACTCATAATTATAATTAGAAAGTGAAAAATAGTTAAAAAGAAAGTGAAATTAGATTTTAAATTGGTATATTACTTAGAGTACCTTTACCTTTTAAAATTTTTCAAGTAAATTACTTCTGGAGCACAAAACAAAAGATTGCTTGGTTTAAATGATTTACACTTCTAACTTTGTAGACAAATAGGATTCATTACTGCTGGAACTACCTTTGTATTTTTTAATAAATATATATATATATATATATATATATATATATAAATATTTCTATATAAAAAAAATTAAGATCCTTCTTTTGTAATTGAAGTTATTGACACCTTCAATAGAAAAAGGTAACATTGTCAAAAAATTTCAAAATATTTTATTTCTATATCACACTTGAATTTAATCATATAGCCAGAACATTTTTTTATAGAAAACTAACCGAGAAATTAGAAAGAAACAATTATAAATAGAAATAAAAAAAAACAAAATTAACTTGAAGATTTGAAACAATTGTAAAACTATTTTCTTTTAAGTAGCCAATCAACTATGTGACAAAAAGCTAAAACCACAATTTGATTTTCCTTTAAAATTAAATTTGTCAGTTGCAATAAAAATAAGACAAGTAAAAATACATTGATTTTGGCTCCTATGATCAATTGTTAAATACTGAATTTAGAGTATTTTTAGTAATAGGCAAAAGATAGAAATTATATTTCTAAGGATATTGGCAAAATTTTCCAAGCATAATTTATGAGGAAAAATACGGTTTGAACAAGGAGACATTATTAATTCAGTTTGCAGGACCCAAGGTCAAATACACATGGTGGTCTAAACTTTGGCAGTGTTTAAAGAAAGACAAATAGGGAAATCTTTAAAAATAAAGGACTGCTCAAGTAGCATTGGCATCTCTAGCCACCAAGAAAAATATTATACTACTACAAATTTCCCCATTCGTAATCTTTACAAAAAAAGGCATTTATTTTAACAAGAAAGGTGAACTGAGAAAATTACAAGCCAACAATAAACTTGGATTAAATAACTTTTGTTTTGTAAATATTTTCTAATATTTTTTTACATTACATAGTTTGTTCTTACCTTGAAAGTGGAATGTTTTTTGGTCTGCAGTAATGGTAAATGTACTGTCATCTTCATCATCAATACCAATGATAGCTCCCTGAAAATATATTATAAAAAATCTTTCAAATATTTTTCTTTTTGATTAAATAATCATTAAAGCAACACCTGAAACCCATTTAATTGGCCTTGTGCCAAATTGTATCTCTTTTATTACAACAAATATTAACACCTGAAACACATTGAAACAAAACATTTTCATTGCAACTAATAACATTATTTATCTTTATAACAAGCATGTCCACCCTATTCAATGCATCATCAATTTTATTGTAAAGAGACAGTCGAAAGAACTTTATTACATTGACACATTCATTGTAAAAGAAGAAATTAATAACAACTAGCAAGGCCATTTTTTTTAAAACAAACATTTTGTACAAAATGCCTGGTTTGATTGAAATGATGAGAAATATTTTAAGAGATAAAATTATGAATAAAGCATTTAATTTTTTTTTTGTTGTTGTTATAGAGCAAGATTTATTGAGATGATTTAATTGGATGATTTTTTGAAAGATAACAAAGGGAACATTTTATTATCATTCCAAAGTTTCATAGCACAAGAATTCAAAAATAAGACAAGAATATTGCAAGCAACATGAAATATTAGACATGAAATATAGACAAGTGCACAGTAATTAAACACATGAGTTATTTTTTATGGAAAGAATTTGGTTTTGTGGGCACATTCTTTGATGCGGTAGGGGGGATGGTTTGCCAAAAAAAATTGATATGCTCATTCTTATTTATAAAGAATTTCTTGTAAGGAAACAATATCTGTTTCATTGACATTTTGTACAAGAATAGTTTCTAGATAAAATTTTTGTTCAAATTTTGAGGACACAAGGTTCTCCTTTCCTTTAGAATTCTTTTCGTTTCAAATGAAATTTAGATTATAGTAAATGAGCTGAATTATATGTTTACAAAAAAATCAGTCTATTACTATAGTACCAAGACAGTCAAATGGGTGTTGCCAAGTTGCAAATTTTGGAATTCTAAAACAAGCATATTTAAATATTTCTCTCTGAAAGAGGATTTTTTAAATTAACATAACAAAAATTACTTTTCTTTAACTAAGAAAACTTGCAAATTAACATTAATGAAACTATACTTTTTTTAGATGTTTGGGTCGTGGTGTAAATAAATATTATTAATAAATATCAAATTGCATCTTTTTAAAGATCTTGAAACAAAAATGAAAATGAAATGACACTCAGACAATGCAGAATACCTTCATAAGTAATTTCATAAATTCAAAATATTTTTATCGTAAATATATAAATATCATTTGAAAGTATGTGTAATTTAATAAAAAATATAATATGACAAACTAAGTTTGAATTTAATTTTCAATTTTGAATCAAATATTTACTAGTTTATTTCATTCTTAATTGTATTCTACTAGTGAATGTGGGTTTGGTTGATAGTTCTTGTTTGTTTTCTTAATCCTACATAAATTACTTGTTTTAATGATGAATAACCATCTCAGAATTCATTGTAAAAACAGGGCTAAGTTTTTCAGCCATGTATTTTCTAGGGTTCATTCAGTATTTTCTTTGTAATGTTTTTGATAACATAATTGAATCTCCAAATCTGTTTCGCATGAAAAAAAAAAGACTAGCTTCAAAAGGCAAGTTTACCTCACCTATCCCAACATCAAAGTGACCTATTAAAGGAACTTCAAACTATTTGATGAACACTGATGAGAATTGTAAAAAAAAAAAAATCATCAAGCTACCCAAAGTTCCATTCTGACAACTGGTAAAATAAGTTAAAATATTTAACATAGCTTAAAACCAAAAGAGAGTTTCAAGAATTCAATTCAAAATAACCAAATGAAAGTTGTGTAAACAATAAACATTGATAAAAACATAAAAAAAAAATAAGTTTGGTTGTTTAATCATTTTATAATTCAACTTGAGGCAAACAATTCTCAAAAAAAGATAAATATTTTTGACATTTTTTAAAATCTGAGGTTATTGAAAAGTACATATAAAACTGATATTTGCTGTTACGATATTAACTACTAAATATTTAGATAACTAGACAATTCTTCTAAGTTTACTATAAAGAAACAAACGATTTAATATATAAACAAACAATGTGACAAATTTAAACTATCTTAGTTATGATAAAAAATTTGAAAAACCCATTTTTTTTAATAATTAAAATCTGAAGTATTAAACCTACAGTAATAGAAGAGGTTTATTTTAAAAATATTAAATCTAAAAGACCTCTCAAGTAGGAAAAGTTTTGGTATAAACTTAAACTATCATTTTACTTATTATAAATCAGCATGAATTGAAATATTAAATTCAATTTAAATTTCATTATTACACACAGAAAAATGATTAACAAATGAATGAATAAATTTTACAAATAAAAATGAAATCTTTATGTCATTCTATTGTTAACAATGACAAGATTTTAGATTGAAACCAGTTTCCTCATTCCTTTTAAGTTCCACTTTGAAATGTAAAAAATTTTTTATAAATACTAAACAAATAAAATTATGTAAGGTTAAATCCTGACGCTTTATTTACTTTTACCATTTTTAGTTTTGACTCACAATCATTATGTTTTATTGTGAATGTTTAGTTTGCTAGTGAGGTTATGTTTAGCTAAAAAATAAATTATAAAAAGACAAATAGTTTTGTTTATGGATTCCTTATTTTTTAAAAAAATTAGGTTTAAGTTGTGCTACTTTTTATGACCAGATTATCTCTAATGGCTTATATAATACCAAATCTATTTGTGTGTTTGCAGTAAAACAGTAGATTTAGACCATTTTTTAATGATGTATTCAAATACTGAAATTTACTATAATACCCAGATTACAGATTTAGTTTTACAACATGCCCAAAATAAAGTTTCATCAATTCTTAAACCGTTACACCTAGTGGGGCATTGGGTAGCAAACTTATTTTTTTGCTGTTTCCGTAGCATACTTGCTTATGAGAAAGAATCTCTAGCTGGAGAATTTTTTTTTAGCTTTTGAAATCAGTGTTGCTCTTCACCTAGATGATATACTCTCCTGAGTTAATGAGCCCCATCAGCCCGAGGCAGCTAAAGGTAAATGCAATGGTTTTGACAGGGATTTGAACTTGTATATGATTCTATAGTCCAAGCTTTTATCAATGCGCCGCCCAGCCACCCTATATCAGTTTGGGATGTAGTAATTTTTTAACAACTAATTTCCAACAAAATTCTTTAGGAAAATATTTCTTTGAAAAATGCTGTTTAAATAATGAAAATAATGACAAATACAATAATAATTTCCATCGGAATAATTTTTGTAAAATTTTAACTAATTAAAGACAATGAAGAGAAAGCCTTGTTTTATAAACCACATTTGATAAAAAAATGTTAAATATCTTCTAAAAAAATTTAAAAAATGAGTTTATCTTCTCTACTATTAAAACTACTAATTTTGAATTGATTTTTGTGAATGCATTTAGCATTGTTGTAGACTTTCCTACATGAGACTGAAATTCCTATTTGTATATTATATGAATCTGTATACATCAATACTTTCTGAGTACTTGCATTAGAAATCTATATCTCTGAATGTTACATTGGATGCCAATTTCCAACTTTAAACTGAACACCAAATAACATCAATACAACAGTTATTATTCCAACAAATGCCACCACAAATAAAAAGACAAATTTTTTATACATCCTTCCAACAAAATTAAATATAAAACCAAAACATTTTTCTCCATATTTACTCTGACACTCAGCATAACCCCAACAAAAAGAGAGAAGGCAAAGAGTGAGAACAGTTTTTTTTTTCTTCAAAAGAACCAAGCGAGTATTATCACAATTCACATTTTGGAGCAAAGAAAGGCCAGAATTGCCTATAATCCATCTATTTAACAAGCAAACGTTAAAGCTCATACAATGAGATAAAATGGGAGTTCATCAAAGATAGGAACAATAATCCAAGGAGACAAAGTAACACAAGTAATTATTTATAATTGATTCAGCTTAAATATCAACAAGGTTTTGATGTGGTATTATACAAACCAACATGAGAGGCTGCACAGCAGGTGATTGGTGCATATTGGCTAAAATAAGAAAAAAACTTTAGTTTTAGATTAATGTTGGGACGATTCCTAATTCTTTCCAATTCATATTCCAGGAAAATGTTGATTAACAATTCCAATACCAAAGTCAGGGCCCTCTCTCAGTGCCAGTCCCTCAGACCAGTTCTGATTGGACCAATGCTTTAGTCAACTCCTGACCAGAGATAAAATCCTAGCCAAACCATTAGATCCCATTTTAGTTCAGATTTATTTATCTAAAATTGTTTCATTAAAAAATTCTAAAAGATATTTCATTCTATTAATAACTCAAGATAAGATACAGTTCACCCTCAGGTTACAGACCAGTTCCATTCCTACACTGGCAAAGTTACCTGAATTTCAGCGTACCTCAGAAATAACCCTTTAAAACACCATTAAACGCTAAATAAATATCTGATTCCGCTTATTATACCTACAGTTGGCCCTCAGGTTACGAACGAGTTCCATTCCTACAGTTGCGACGTAACCCGAATTTCTGCGTAGCTTGGAATCAACCCTTTAATACACCATAAAATCACTAAATAAAAATGTCCGATTCTGCTTATTATACTTAATTTTAATTCAATAAAATAAATTAGAATAAAAAATAAGATGCTGAGCAAAGATCAAAGTGTTTACAAAACAGAAAGTTTAAAAGAAAAATTGACTTTTCTTAAAAAGAAAAATTCAAGAGTTGTAAAGTCGAAATGGCGTAAGTCGAGTTCGTCATTACCCATGGTCCGCCAGTATTTAGAAATGTGTAAAACAGACAAAACAAAAGGCAAGAGCGGTACAGTTTAGTAGCATACTAATATATAGCTTTTAATTAAATTTTAATTACAAATACATGCAAAATTTGAAAATATACAAAATTGAATGATTCAGATTATAATGATTAGTTTTTAAACTTTTAACAATCGAATTCAATAAACTTAAGATTACAACCAGATGATCTATTCCCATTACTAATCTCATTTTTTAATTTTAGTGTATTAATGATTTACATTCATTTCTAAGTCAATCATCATCATCGGCGGTCACTCGTGTTCGAGTATGACTGTCCTCCGTTTTGGTCCCTGTAGGCCCTTTCGGGAGGACGCCTGTGCGTGATGTCTTTTAACGTGGGGAGACTGATGCACCTGCAGTCACCACACGGACCC